>JBBBDQ010000154.1:7287500-7542500 GCA_037127315.1 Ascarosepion bandense
CCAACAGAATGTTGACAATTTTCTATACTATTGTGGTTATTAATAAAATGATGATTTTTAACTCGTTTTTCTTTTTGCTAATTTTTATTTCCATGCTCTGTTTGCTTTATGTTATATGACCATTAGGCAAGCATCATGCATTTGAATCAATTACTTTCTTCTGGAATGATTAAATCTGAAAGATGCTCTGCTTGTTTTCAATTGGCAAGGCATTGTTCATATTAGACAGCTTCCCAAGTTTAGGGAATATGAGTTTTGATCTTGTTAGAAGGTAATTATTTGTTTTCTGTTGACACTATTTTCTGAGTGCAAAATTACTAAATGCATTTTATGATAAAGTGTCACAAAAATAAGAAGAAAAGCAAAACTTCACAAAAATTTAAAATGGCAATGCTGAATTTCAAATTTTGAACAACTCTTACTAATTCCCTAAATTTAAGGTTCGAAGTTCTAGGTTCTGAATTATCCATAACCCTTGTGGATTAATGTGTTGCTTCCTAAATTTGCTGACATAGAAACTGAAGTGATGACAAGAAAACATGAACACTTTAGAAAGCTACAGAATGAACTAAAAAATTGGCTACATTTTCTAGTGGAAAGTCAACAACAAAGGGATGTAAGTCAAAAGGGAGATTACTAGGAAAATACCTGTCCCAAAAAGGAACATGCAAGTGTTCTGAATACTGCAGTAATTATGAATTCAATTTCTGGGGCCACTATTACAGGTGCAAACTTAGTGGAAACAGAGCAGTACTAAAAACAAAATGAAATATCCCTATACATGGACAGAAAAATTAGATTAAATAAAATTCCCTACAGTTCCTTGAACTGACAAACACTTAAGGAAGATTAGAGAGTACAACTGCTGAAATGCTGTTAGAACAGCAAAAAAGAAAAGAATCTTATACCACAATTTACTCCCGTCTGAATAGAAAATCTGCCAAGGCTGACAGTAAATCTGGCTGCTGCTCTTGAAATGGATCTCAAATCACTGATTAACTGGGGCAAGAAATGGCTTGTAAATTTTAATGTCTCTAAAACCAAACTGCTTTCCTTTAGCCACCATAGATAAACTTTTCTGTCAGCCATCAGCATGGGAAATGCAAGTCTCCTGGAGAACAATACACTGTACCTCCTTGCCCTCTTTCAAACGATCTGAAGTGGAATGATTACATTAAATCTATAGCTGCATCTATTGCGAGGAAAGTTGGATCTCTGTGTTGGGCCTGAAAGTTTTTCTCATCAGAATCCATTTTGCACATTTATAAATCAACCTTTCATCCATGCATTGAATACTATTGCCAAATCTGATTGGATAAATCTGCTATGCATCTGGAGGTTCACAGCAAAATCTAAAGGAGGATCTGTTATGTAATCAATCCCAATTTGACATTGTGACTTCAACCACTTTCCCACTGACATGACGTGTCTTCTCTATGACTTTTCTACAAATATTTTCATGGCAACTGCTCTGATGAGATTTTTTTTCTGGTACCCTGTTTACATGAATTTAAATGTGCTGCATCTAGGTCTTACCATTTTACTGTTTAAAAAGGTTAATTGTAACCATCTCTTCTACTCCAAGTTTCTTTTCTTATACTTCTCACCTAGGAAACTCTCTCCTATTTACTTTCTTCTTTGATAGCTAGCATCTCCAAATATTTAAATACAATGTCAATTGCCATCTTCTGTTTTCTTGAATCCTGTTCATTTTTTATCCTTTCTATACCCCCTATATTTAGTCTTTTCTCTTACTGTAACACTAATAGTGGTCCTGTCTTGCTTAAGGTGAAATGATTAAAAAATATATTAAAATAATGATAATTACATGCGAATAAGAATACGTAAGGTTATTTCGAGTTTGTGCTAAAGTGTCTTTTCAGCTATGATTTTTCCCATAAAAAATATATTTGATCAATTCAGTTACAAAATTATGTACTTTTCAAACTTTTACATCAAACTTGTATGAAGAGATTGAAAACAAACTTAACTTTGTTCGCCAGCCAGTTTTAAAACATAATGCATGAAAATGATTCAGAGAAATTTACACTTGCACTAATTGTCTGCAAATATATTTTCCAAGTTATTTTCATACTTTATAAACAAATTCATCTGAAAGATCAATAAGCATATTAAAGAAAAAAACAGTCAATCATTAATATATATAAAATATGTAGAAGTCTTTTTTTGTTAGAATGTTTGCATGTGTACATTGTATGTTTGTGTTGTTCTATACATATAGATATATGAATGCATTTGTATCTGTCTGATAATCTTATCAATTTTATGCTTCCCGTTCATTCCCAGTCTCTTTGTTCTTGCTTTTGGACAAAGAAGTGTCAGTTTTAATACCTTGCTTGTTATTGTGACTTGGGTTTAATTGATATCATAAATATTTGATATGACTTGAAGTCATTCATATTTAACCATATATATTGTGTTACTTAGAGAGAGATTGTCTTTCTGATAAAAGAAAATTAGATGAAAAAGATAGACAAGCAGAAAAGATTGATAAAAAAAAATGCAAAAACAGATTAAATTTGTGAGTGTAAAATTTTAATAAAACACCAATGTAATAACAATGCATCCTCAAAGATCCAAGTGCTTCTGTTAAGATCAACAATATATATATATATATATATTAATAATAATAGATATACATTTTGTTGCACAAAATGGTAAGGAATAAATATATATTTATTAGTAGCATAAATTTTAGCTCTGTTATTTTCCATCAAGCATTGTTTTGTTATCACCAGCACTCTGTGTGTATATATATATATATATATCCATTTCTAAATAAATTTCTACATGAAACTTTTAGTTGTGTTTGGCCTCTGTTGTTTATCAGGAATTTATTTAGAAATATTAAGGCTCTGCCAGTTAATATAGCATCAACCTCTTTTTCCCTTGTATGCTTCTGTTGTATACTCCTTTAGGAGTCACTCACTTTAAATTCTATTTAAATTACAAAATAATCCTCAGCAGAGTATATTATACTTGTATTAACCTATGTTTTTATAGGTGTGCTTACATTTGGATATTATTTCTGATCAAAATGAATTACTGACTGAAATATCAGAAATAATGTCCACATGTAACATATAAATATATGCTAGATTCATACAAACATCGATTAAAGTGTTTTAACATCCTTAAATAACTTCACCCTAATTTTTAAAATTTCCGGTTGTTTAAAAATTTCAGTCACATGATTGTATAAAAAATTCCTGTATGAACATCTGAAAAATGGAAAAATCAGTTATATTAATCTGAAGATACCGAAAGGTTGAAACCTAGGTTGCAGAAATACCTCATTTCCAAATGAAAAATATTCAAAAGTTCTATTATACAAATGTATTGCACACTTTTTGATACAACTGTGTACTTGGCTAATTTAATTATGATTGAAAACTAACTAATTATATATATATATATATATATATATATATTATTGTAAATATAAGCCATGATGATGTTTACACTTAGTCATAATTTCTGTTCTTTCATTTAATAGTTCATTTTTGTTTGGGAATAGCATAACTTTTAACTACAATCTCAATTTTTACAATAAAATAATTTAAAGTTCACCATCGCTATATTTTAACTCTATTCCACACCTCCTATAATACACCCCTACATTTAATTAAAATGTATCTAAATTAATATAACATATAAACATCAACAAAACATATATAATTACAGCAATATTTAGAAAAACATAAATACAACTTAACAAAAAAAATACATTTTTTTTTTTAATCATATCACCCCGAGCAAGGCGGTAATGCCACTGATGTGCAGGGGGCTACATAAGAGTGAAAAGATTCGAAAAGAGAAAACCAGAAATCGCATCCTAAGCAGGAAACAAGGGATGAGCCTCTTCACCTGTTCAATAGAGGTGGGTGGAGTGTGAACCGGGCGATAGTTTAGTCTATATACTCCAATTGAAAAAAAAAAACAAAGTGAGAAGATTAGAAAAGAGAAAACCAGAAATCGCATCCTAAGCAGGAAACAAGGGATGAGCCTCTTCACCTGTTCAATAGATGTGGGTGGAGTGTGAACCGGGCGATAGTTTAGTCTATCTACTCCAATAAACCTATCAGTGAATTATTTAAATTTCATCTCAACAACTTTTTCAAATAACAAAACGTTATAAATATTTTGTGACTGACGTCATAGTTTACTGCAATTCTTTCAAACAGCATTAAAATTTTAAGTTTTCATCACATTTCTAAATCTATTCACAGGCCATAACAACAAAAAAAACTTCACAATAAATATAAGCCCTGATGATGGTTACAGCAAACGAAACATTATAATGTTAGCTACCCTACAATATACCCATATTTTGTTGTTTCTCAAGTATTTTTTATCTCATATATATATATATAAAATGAAACATTACATTATAATACCCTCTGGCCTTAATCATTCTAGAAATCTTTTTGGGAAAATATCTATCTTCCGGCATGAATCAAACTTGCATACTACCAACACAGGAAAGATGCCTTCTTTAGATTGGACGTGTCTTACCACTATACTACAAATGATTTTATGGCAAATAAGATTCAGTTTAAAGTTTAAATAGATGTTCTCCTTATTCATAGTATTTATTTCATTTAATCATTTTTTAAAATTTAATGATCAGAAATAATGTCCAGATGAAATCACACCTAATAATACATCCTAAGATCATAGAAACCTGAATGAAAGTTTTTAAGATACTTAAGTAACTCCTTCTTAATTTTTCAATTTTTGGTTGTTTAAAAATTCCAGTCACAGGTTTGTTAAAAAACCCTGTTGTATTTGTATGTTTGAAAACAATAGAAAATCAGCTATTATAAATCACCTGAAGATACCGAAAAGTTGAAACCTAGATTGCGGAAATAACTCATTTTCAAATTATATATATATATATATATATATATATATATTGGTTGTTAAATTACTTAGTTTTTGGTCATAATAAAATTAGACCAGTGAACATTTGTTTTAAAACCTGTTCAATACAGTTATATTGTATAACTTTTACATTTATAAACGAGTTATTATGCAACCTAGATTTCTAGCATGTGGTGTCTTCAGGTGATTTGCAATAATTGATTTTACCGTTTATCTTTTTTTTAAGAACGCTCACGTAACGGTGATTTTTTTTAAATGCTCACATGATAGAGAATTTTTAAACATGCAATTTTAAAAATCACAGAAAATTATAACGTTTTCATCCATGGTTGTATGAACCTAATAAGTATTTTTTAGTATGGTTATACTTAGTCATATTTTCTGTCTTTCATTCAATAGTTCATTTTTGTTTGGGAATAGCATAATCTCTAACTTTTCTTCCTGACATAGTCTACATATTTTGCAACTGTTGTAAAGCTTGGCTGTTTTCCCTATACTTCACGTTATGCCTGGGTCTTTTCCATATTTTGATTTCAATTTCCACATGTGGTTATTCAATTTTGTACAGTTTTTTAAGTTTTCTATTTTGAATGTAGACTTGTGATTGAACCACCTGGTCTTAAAGGTCTCTTTGGTTGTTCCCAAATATATTTTATCTTGATCATTTAAGTCAGGTACTTTTGCTTTGTAAATAACTTCTTTTGTATTATAAAGTCCTTGAAGTGGGCATTTATTTTTGTCTCTGCAGTTGCATTCTTTATTACTAATCTTGTTTTGCACAATGCTATTTAAATTTCTGGCATTTTGTTTTTTTATTAAATTTTCTAAATTACTAGTACAGCTATAACTTAGCTTGATTGTATTCCTATTAAAAATTTTGTTTAGTTGAGCTTTTTGGACAGTGTTTATCTATCAGTTTAAAAAATATTTGTCCTATTTTGGTCTTTACCTCTAAGTTAAATGGTGGGTTGAACCAGATAATGTTTCATTTTCTATCATCGTTTTTTGTTTGTCTGTTTGGTTGAGAATCATATTGTAAAATGGTCTTATGGCCAGATTTTCTTAGTGCATCATTATAGTTTTTTTCTTTTTAGCAAATATTGTTTTCGTTTGACAAATGTTTTTATAGCCTATGTTCTACTCCTTTGTGAATGTGTCTAATTATGCTTTTGGGTGTATATATATATATATATATATATATATATATATATAGTGTGTGTGTGTGTGAGAGAGAGAGAGAGAGAGAGAGAGAGGTATTGAAGAGCAAACTATAATGTAAAAGATATGCAATAGAAAATCACTGTAGTTTTCACTGTTGTGTATATGTATAAGATTGGTTAAAGACCAATAAAAATCCTTTTCTCAGGATTTTCTTTTCTATATTTCAGATCATTTCCTTGTACATTCAGCGATGAATCTTAGAAGCATTAATCATAAATCACCAACAGCCCAACATCAATAAAATTATTTCAAATTTTGGAATGAAAACACTAAATATTTTTCAATGGAAAACGGCACAAATAGTGGCAAGAACACGTGGAAACATGAGATCTGAGAATAAAGAAGCCAACATAATCCAGAAATCTAAAATTTAACCAAATACAATGGACAATTTATGTTTAAATATGACACTGGAAACCAAGAAAATAATCAGAAATAATGGGAAAAATGAATTAAAAAAAAGCCTTAACAAAGAACTTTTGTTGCTCTTTAACAAACACACACAGATGCACACCCATTTGTAGATTTTTAGCTTTCTTTTCATTAAATATATTGATAGGTACAAATGAGTAAACATAAATGTGGGAAAGAGAGAGAAACAGATGTGTATTGATTTGTTGAATAATTAATAGACACTAACAAGAAAAGGAGATAATTACTATTATATCAATAGTGACACTCACAAGCTGCAGGATATCAGGACATTATAAGATAAAAATATATTCTAAAGGGTGGGGATAGGTTTCTAGTTAGCCTTCTTCTTTTTTTTAATCATTTCACCTAAATCAAGGCAATAAAGGGGGCTACTAAGTGTTAGAACAGTGTTTTCAACATTTTTAAGCAACAGCGCACTTTGGCACAAATGAAAATATCAAGGCATACCCAGCAACATATTTAAAAGGTATACATTGAAATGTTATGAAATAAAACCATAGATTAAAAAAATATGCATACAAATATGAATTTATTTTATTTCAATGTTTCCATTCAACTATTTCTGCATTTTTCTAGTGTGAAACTTGAGCCTTGAGTTTTTCTGCAATTTCTTCAATATTTAGTCAAATATGTAATAAACAGGCCCTCATTTCTTCTTCAGTTGAACATAGTCTTTCTCACTTGTTATTTTTATGTTACTTAGACTTAAGAAGCCTAATTCTTATAAATAAGAATTAGAAAATTACAATAAAACTGATAAAGTCTTTTTAGCTAATGTGGGATATATCTTCATTCATTCAAATACTAATTCCTACTTCCACACAAACATATATATGGATGTCATGACAATATTTTGGTAGCACACTAAAGAAGATCATGTGGCACACTAGAGAGCCATTGCCTGGTGGTTGAAAATCATTCTGCTAAAGAATATGAGAAAAATAAAAAATACTATGAAGGAGAGAGAATAGTAAAAGAACAAGAATTATAAAAACAGAAAAGAACAATTCAGACAGCAATTAAATTTTTGAAGATTGACTGGGAAGCAAGACACCAGAAAGAGTTCCACAAGTGAAAAGTGTGAGAGAAGAAACTGTTAGCATAGAACATATGGTTACATCTATTTCATTTGGTTCTACTAAATCATTAAATCACTTGCTGTAATTATTGTACAATATTTTTTCATACACTTTCAAATATTACCTTTGTATGAAACTTAAATTCAATAAGTATAAAAATCCATAAATTTAATATCATTTAGTCTAATTAGCCAATGTTCATTTACTGATGTTCTACAGCTGTAACCTTGTGTCAGACTTTGCTAAGTTACATAGAGCTTTACCAGGTGCACCTGATGTACAAAGACAATTACCATAATCTCACTTGGACTGTGTTCCAGAATCATGGCTTTGTTTCAGAGTAAGCATGGTTAATACCCACTATATATCACTTTGTTTTAAAATTTTGTTAATAATGAGAAGAAAAAAGACAGAGGAAATTTGTTGCCCACAATAAAACCTCTATTGGAATTTAAAAAACAATAATAACGTTATATACATTATTTACATGAAGACAATTGTTCTCATCATCGTTTTTGTTATCATAATATTTCGGACATTATGCCTTCTGGACTTCATCAGGTGATTGTCAATCTATGTAACCTTCAGGGAATTTCAATTTGAATTATTTCCCATTTTACTACCCATGTCTAAGAATATCTTGTCTGGTAATTATTTTTAGCACTGCTCAGTTGCTCTTTCTTCATCAAATTCAAGCACAGCACAGGGATTGAATTCACAGTTATTATGTCATCAAATTCATGAACCAATGCTCCATATGACAATTCTGGGTAGAGAACTTAGAGCCTTGAAATTAATCTGCCTGTTGATGAGTGCTGCTGCTTGTCCTTTGATTAAGGCTGAAGTTCACAGTGATTGAAACATTATAATAACAACAAAGATGAAGACAATAGTCTGCATGTAAATAATGACAACTCCTCAACCTAGAAATTTAGACAGAAATACACCCTGCATGTTCTAACCTATGAGAGAATATATATGTATGGGATTAGATAAACACTAGAACAGCATCCAAGAAATAATGGATTTATCTGCATATAGATATTTATATATCAGAGGTTAAATGTATCTGTACACTCTACTTGAAGCAAAGCATCATTTCCCTTCTTCCCTGGATCAGAATACAGTATCCTGGGGGAGAATTCATTGTGTTTTTTCTTTTTCAATCTTATTTTCATATGTTGGTGATATCTTGCATTATATTTTTGTCATCAGGCAGAACCTAACAAAAAATAAGACAGGCTTGGCTCAAGGGGTTTCAAACTCTGAGCAGTACATAGCTATTGTACAAAAGAGAACATTTTAAATATTCTACCACCTTTATGATGCTGATCATGGGAAATGGACCATTTTTATCCTTGACCATGCATATCCATAAATTTTTTATTAATCATTTCACCCCAAGCAAGGCAGGACTGCCACTAGTGTGCAGAGAGTTACAGTGAGAGAAAAGACTGGGTACAGGGGGTATTGAAGGAAGGATAAAAGGTGAATGGAATTCACAAAGATAGAAAATGTCAATTGAAATTGCACTTAAATTTTTGGAAATTGTAGCTATCATTGAAGTAAGTAAATGGAAGGGAGTTGCATGGGTGGGAAGTGTGAGAAAAGAAACTGTTCAAGTAGAAGTGGTGGTCGTATTTAACTATTTCAGTGCTAATGGTGAAACCTAGATGCCAATCTAGGAGCATGCTTAAATTTACATTAAATTTAGACGGGGCACCAAGGATAAAAGTTTGTCAGAACAATTGGCATGAAAATATTTGTAATAATAACAGAGAGAAGCCATATCATATGAGAAAATGACTGAAGTTGAGATTCCAAGTGTGCAGTACACACTATTAAAATGAACATCCTAATGTCAAATCCTAGTTTAGTAGAGAGCAAGTTCATATTGAACTGATCAGACTGCACTCTGCTTAGACACAGTGATCACATAGTATATATATATATATATATTGGTATAGTTATTCTTAATATATGCACATATATAGATATAATAAATATATATAAAGACAAAAGGAAAATTTAGCTGATGTGTTCCGTCTTTTATAGGACTTTATCTAGGCAAATACAAGGATTTTATTTTGTAACAAGTATTTATATACAAGAGCAAAGATGTTATTAATTTTTCAATATATTTTAGTTTAGAAAAGCTCATTATTATTTATCAGATTAGCTGAAACATCAGGCAAACTATGGAGGACACAAAGTGATATAATTTAATGTCTAATAAATGAAAGTGAGTAAGTGATGTTTTAGGTCTTTTTTGTGTAATTTAGTATTTTAATTAATTTAGTTTTGGATAAATTTATGTGTTATACATTTTAATTACCATAAATTCATGGGTTTAATCATTTGCTTTTAATTCTTTGACATTTTTATAGTCACATATCTTGGTGTGAGAAAGTAGGAATTATTTCAGAAATGCAAATATTGGGAAAAATCCAGGATGCAGATTTATATTTTGATAAGATTCAATAATGGCATAAATGTGGCATTATTTAGATAAAAGTTGTGGTTGAATTTATAGTATAACTAATGCATTTGATAAGATTTTGTGTATAAGATCCCTTTTGCACCATAGATAGGTTTTTTTAAATTTCTACAAGCTTCTACAATTTACTTTGCATATACTGCTTCAGAATAATTATTGAACCAGAGTACTGAGAGACAGGAAAATCTCACTGGAAACAAAGAAAAGAGTGCTGAACTACTATGTGATATCTGTTCTTCTGTATGGCAGTGAAAGCTGGATGATCTCCTAAAGGATGAAGGACAGGCTCAAGGCAGCAGAAATGTGGTTCTACAGAAGGATGCTGAAGGTACCATGGACTGAATACATAAGCAATGATGAGGTGCTGGAGAGAATGCAAACGAGATGAAAACTCATACTCAACATTAGAAAGAGACAGCTGGGATTCCTGGAACACATAATGAGGAAGGTGGGCCTTGAGAATCTAATACTCACAGGACAGATAGAAAGAAAGAGAGACAGGAAAAGCAGCATGACATATTTGATAGGCTTGAGCAAATGGACAGTGAAACAGAGTTAGGGGGAGATACCAAGAGAAACAATACTGAAAGTGACAAGAGACAGGGCCATGTGGAAGTCTATGATTGCCTACATCCTGAAGAGACACTACAAATGAAAAAAAAGGCTTGTTACAAAACCACATTTGCCTTGATAAATCCCACCGAGGGCAAAACTATTCAGCTAAGATAAGTTTACTTTTTGTTTTTATTCATATTAAATGTACTTATATATCCTAAGAGTATAGTATTTTTGCATTGCGTCTTATACATATATTGCTATGATAAACTTCTTTTTTTTTATTATTCATTAAGAGAGCAAAAAAATTAAGCTGAGTTACAAATATAAAAAACCTAATATACCCATCATGAGATACAGTTTAAGTATATAGCAGGCACATGCATCACAGCCAAATGTGGGAAAAATGATAATGAGTTGTGAGAGAAGCAGTGCATAACCTTGCAGATGGGTTAAAGTTAGAAATACCTTAAAGTTAAGTTACCCAGCCTGCTTCAGCAGTCTCCAATGGAGAATGATTCTAAATATACATATATGTAACCTTCAAATTGCTTCACATATAAAAAAAATCCTCTTGACAATCAGCCATGATATTCCCTACTATTTCCACAAATCAGCCCTAGGTGACATGTCCAGTATTATTACTGTTATTATTTATTTATTTGCAAGTCTGCAGTTTACCAAAATTATGTAAAAATCAGCATTAACAAATCAAAGAGAGAATATTTTTCAATAACTTTAAAAATAATTGCTTATTTTTAAGTATATTTTTCAAGCAAAAATATTAAAAAAATCCTTTCATTGAATTTAAAGTGAATATTATTATTACTGGTTTGAGAGGAAAAAACTGAGGAAAGAGAAGATGTAGCATAATTTTCTTCTCCATTCCACTGAGAAATGGGATGTTCATGCAAATTATTTTTCATTGACTCTTCCAAATATATTCTTTCTGTGCATGGATCTACCTGGTCTCATTTTTCATATGACTGGATATTATTTTTCCCCATCATCTGTCATCTATGACATTTATTGCATACTTCTTGAAGTTATTTTCTTTTTTACCTACAATTATTTTTTCATTTTTTTACTTCATCTTTTTTTCTTTCTTTCCTTTTTATCTTTCTTTGCTTGCTTATCCAACTGATTTATTTTCTTATTCTAACCAATATTGTCTTCTGATCTATTCTAATATATGAGTAGCCTCAGTTAATTCATACTGTTTTATTAATAACAGATATTAGATTAAACTCTTTGAAATATGTTTGTTTCTTCAGCCTATCACCTGTTCTTGCTAAATTGATATTGGAACAAGACAGAATACAACAAATCTTCAAAACAAATGAATATATAACTGAAAACACATTTGATATTAGTTTAATCTATAATATAAAAAAAAATACAGTTAAAAAATAAAATCCAGTATTCATATGACTAATGTGAATCCTATTCTGTTCTATTCTGTCTCACAAATATAGATTTGGTTGAAATAAATCCATTATTCTATTGATGCTCTTTGATCAAGGAAACATGTCATAATAAGTTTTCCAAATTGTCTTTATATATTCACCATGTTCCCTTATATACCATACATTCTATAATATGTGCACTATTATATGCTATACATTCGCCATTATATGCCATACATGTTCTATAATATACCATACATGCTCCTTTATATACTATACATGTTCATGATATACATGTTTATTATATACATGTTTATGGCATACATGATTCATTACATCATATTTATATTCCATTATATATATGATATACATGCCAATTATATACCATACATGTTCATGATATACATGTTTCATAATATACCATACATGTTCCTTCATAAATCATATATGTTTCTTTATATATCATATATTTCCATTATGCACCATAAATACTCATGATATACATGTCAATAATTAACCATACATGTTCATGATATGCATATGCCTTTATATACAGGGTGATTGAAAAGTAACTCCCTATTTTATGTATGAGTGGCCAGCCAGAGGTTCTGACTTAACACCATGAGACATTTTGGGGAGGTTGGCTAAAGGAGCAAGTCTACCATACAAAACCAAGACTTTAGAAGAATTTGAAGGGCAAATAGAAGACCTTATGTCTTCCATAGCACAAAAGTTCCTGGTGAAATCAGTTGATATGATTCCTTGCTGATTCAAGAAGATAGTAGTGAAATTTGATACTCCTGTGAAAATAAAATGCAGCCGTAACTTCTACTCCAACAGTTTCTTTCCTCGCACTTCCCGACTGTGGAATTCTCTTCCAAACGATTGCTTCCCCGACGGCTACAATCTCCAGGAGTTTAAATGTAAGGTCAATAGACACCTCCTAACACACTAACTTGCTCCCATTCTATCAAACACTCTTCACATCTGCCCGACACTCATCCTCGCTATCCTTACTCATCTATCACCTTTCTCCTGACATTCCCTATGTCTATCCACTCCTTCTCTTTACCTTACCCTATGTAGCCCCATGCGCAATAGTGGCAGTGGAATGCCTTGCTTGGGGTGAGATGATTTTTAAAAAAAAAAAAAATTTAAAAATAAAATCTCATACTAAATGTTTTCCCCTTATATCCACTTCTTGTAATAATTATAGTTGATAAATAAATTATAAGTATTTTAAAATGGAGAAGTACTTTTCAAACATACTGTATAATACATGTTCTGTTGTGTACATAGATATGCATTAGATATGCATGTTCTATTATGTATTGTAGATATGCCCAGTTGTGGGCAGAATTATTCATCCCAACTTCCATAATTACAAATAAAGTTGTAACACCACAAATTTTCATGGAAACTTCATGCGTAGCTTTTAACAAAATATGAAATAATAAATTTAGGGAAAATGTGCAGTGATACTCACAAGAAAATTTTTATATTAATGTCAAAAGACAATACAAAAAAAATAACATTTGGCAAAATTATTGGCTCTTTTATCTCAATTATCAATTATAGGACGTTAATTCTTGATTATTGCTTTAATCGTTTTTAATAGTTCCTTACAAGATCACTACACACACTGATATTTATTTTGTTCAGTCAGTCCTTACCAATAGCTTCTATGACTTCTAAAGTTGAAGGTCTTCTTTTTTTTACTTCTTTTTCAAATATGTCCATAAATTTTAAATGGGGTTTAGACCAGATCTTTGCACAGGTTATGCCAATACCTTAATTTTGCTGTTATCTAAATATTTTGCAACAATTTATGCTGTATGTTTCAGGTCATTGTCATGTTGACACATCTATTGGTGTACACTTTATTTTATAATAGTTACATTATTTGGACTATTGTCTCTTTTGCCATTTGTACAAAGTTTTGATCGTTGTACGCGTTGGCCTTCTTCAGGTGCTGGAAATTTTGAACCAAACCTTAGCACCTGAAGTAGGTTGGAGTGTACAACAGCTGAAATGTCATACAAATGACAACAAAGATGAGGACAATAGTTCAAATAATGTAAACAGGGTAAATACTACCTCATCTCAGAAATATAAAGAAATACTGTTTTATATTATTTTTAAGAATAGTTAAATACTGCTTTTTATTTATGATACTCTGTACTCTCACTAGTTCTTCTGGTCCAGAAACAGCAAAAACATCCTTAGAGAAGAATGCTTCCACCACCGAGCTTAATTGTAGGGAGGGTATTTTGGGGTTTGGGAGCTTCATTCACTTTCCTCCATACATAATGGTAGTTCGTGTAATCAAATAATTCTGCTTTGGTTCCAGAGTTCCAGTATTTACTCCCATTTTCTAGATGACTTCTAGGATAAGCTAATCTGAATTTTTGGTGCTTAGGTAAGGGAGTTCTCCTTGGGTAACAAATCTTAGGTAAGGGAGTTCTCCTTGGGTAACAAGTCCTGCTTGATGAAACATCTACTGACTGTCTTCATCAGCACATTCAGCCCTGACTCCTTTACATCATTGACAATGTTCTTTGTCATTAAGTGAGGATATTTGTAACAATTTTCCTTTCCATTTTCTCAAAAATTAACCATTTTCTGCCAGTTCTTAATTTATTCTCAACATAATGAGTCTCATTGTACTTCTAGGAACATTTAAATGCTTGGAAAGTGTTGTATATCCATCATCTTGTTTGTACACATCAACTATCTTCATTCATAGCTTCTTATCAAGATCAGCCATCTTTGCCATGGTTGCAGAACAAAGGAGTTATTGCAGCACATGACACTCCCAAATTATCTTCTTCATTACCTTTTAGAATGTTATAGAATCATGTCCATACTATTTCTTTGTCAATGAATGTTTGCATTAAATATATCAAATAAAAAGTAAATTAAATTGCTATAGAACAATATTATTTCATTATTTCCATAAGTTCCGGTTCACACTCCACCCACATCTATTGAACAGGTGAAGAGGCTCATCCCTTGTTTCCTGTTTAGGATGCGGTTTCCGGTTTTCTCTTTTCCAATCTTTTCACTCTTTTCCTTATTTTTATTTTTTCAATTGGAGTAGATAGACTAAACTATCGCCCGGTTCACACTCCACCCACATCTATTGAACAGGTGAAGAGGCTCATCCCTTGTTTCCTGTTTAGGATGCGGTTTCCGGTTTTCTCTTTTCCAATCTTTTCACTCTTTTCCTTATTTTTATTTTTTCAATTGGAGTAGATAGACTAAACTATTGCCCGGTTCACACTCCACCCACATCTATTGAACAGCTGAAGAGGCTCATCCCTTGTTTCCTGTTTAGGATGCGGTTTCCGGTTTTCTCTTTTCCAATCTTTTCACTCTTTTCCTTTATTATTTTTTTTTTTTCAATTGGAGTAGATAGACTAAACTATCACCCAGTTCACACTCCACCCACATCTATTGAACAGGTGAAGAGGCTCATCCCTTGTTTCCTGTTTAGGATATGGTTTCCGGTTTTCTCTTTTCTATTCTTTTTACCCTTACGTAGCCCCCTGCGCATCAGTGGCGTTACCGCCTTGCTCGGGGTGATATGATTAAAAAAAAAAAAAAAAGTTGGAAGCAGGTAAATATAATTTTGAACTGCACTAATTTAAAAAAATCTATAACTATGAATATAATAGATCTAAACTTGTAAAAGTGTTGCAAATTATCCAAAACTATTCATGGTAAATTCAGTAAGTACTTGCAAATATTTGTATTTTTTTAGAAAATATGCAAATATTCAGTGAGGGGGAATAAGTTTGTTTACAACAGTGTATGTCCATTATAAATTGTACACGTCTATTATATATGATACATATCTATTATATATCATATTTGATCTACCATACACTGGTTGAGAATCCTTTATCTGAAATTCTTGGGACCAGGAGTGTTTCAGATTTTGGAATACAGGTTCTTTAATGTGTATATAGCATCTATAAAATGGGGCAACTTGGGAATGAAACCTAAGCATGAACATGATAACCCTTTAAATTTCATAACACAGCTTATACATCTACCTTGAAGATAGTTTTATATAAATAGCATATAACCTGAAAGTAGTTTCTTATGATATTTAGTAAATTTTGTGTACATTCAGATACAGGTAGACATGGGTCATGTAATTCTCACACGGATTTTAAGTCATGAAATTATTATTTCATGTAAAAATAAAGTTTTGTACTTTCCATACAAAATAACATGATCACTGCTTATAAAAGATACATAAATGCAGGACTTTTTGACATTTTCAATAATATCTTTACTGAGAACGAAACATCTGGTACAGTGTTGCTGTGATGATTGCTAACAAAAAAGTGGCCTCAACACAGACTGTATAGTTGGGCTGGGGAATCTCCCAGCCAAAGCAGTTGTGGTCCATTACAACAGCTGAACATCATCTAAGAAACTTCCCAGTGCTTTCTGAGATTTTCCATTTATGTTAAGTCATGGCAGCACCTGACAAGCTTTCAGATTTTGGAGGTTTTTTGACTTGGGAATTTGGGATAGAAATATTCAACCTGTACCATAAATATCAATCATCTACCATACCGGCCATAGTGCAATGGTACTGTCTTTGCCTACAGTGTCCCAAGTTGCAGATTTGATCCCCGACCAGGTCATATCAAAGACTTTAAAAAATGTTACTCGACACCTCCCTCCTAAGCACTCAGTAACAAAAGAGAAGGATCAAGGGTAAGTGATAGAAATCAAGGGATAGTAGTCACATCCACCCCTACCACAAGGTAGCAGCAAAAGAAAAGGGGTCCTCCAGATCATCCTCAACCTTGTGGTCAACCAGCTTATTTGTATGCCATAGACATTCAGCTTTTAAAAAAATAGGGTCTGTATCATGTTAAAATGTTTTTGTTTGAAAAAGTGTCTTTAAATCCAAATATAAATAATTTCTTATATAGATTCATTAATATGCTTCTTTGACAATTCAAAGACTCAAACCTTTCTATCTTTAAAGATAAATATATGGTACACTTATCTGATAGCCTGTAACAATACATTTTTGTAACTAAAATCTAAAGTATTCGCATCTATAATACATATGCATATATATATAAGTTCCTGATTGGTTCTGAATAGTTAAAAATAAACAAAAAATAAAAAGAAATTCTGTCAATAATGTTGAAAATTTTACCAGAAAATTCATCTTTCTCAGGTTGTTAGCTAGTACGAGAGATCATGAGGAAAGTGGGGAGTAAAGAAATAACAATTACTTCAGGAAGCCTAACTCTCACTTTTCAATCCTTTTGATTGGCATACAAATCTATGACAAAATATCTGAATACTTTTGTAGAGCACAAATGTCAGTGTGTATATGTGCATGCACTTGTCTGTGTAAGCATATGTGCATGTGTGTTTGTACATGTGCGTGTGTGTGTATGTGTGCACGTGAAGAATTTCTACCCTTGGGGCAATGCTTATTGTTTGTTAAGTCGTCATGATTCCTGGTGTAATGAACCAAAACAAACTGATTCAAATAGACACTGTTAAGACATAAAAAGAAAACAAAATAAATGAAAGAATAGAAAAGAAGCCATAAAAGAAAATGTGTGTCAATTTACCCAACTAAACAACACAAACTTGACATTATAAAACATGAGGTAAAAGTCAACAAAAACAGAGATAATACACACCTAAACAAAACCAGAAATGTTACTGAAAATCATCTTTGCCTCAAGTTAAACATAGTTTATCTTGAGTTGACACAGGAGTACATTTGGAAGAGGTCATGTATGCATCATGCATCATAAATACACAATATAGTTTAAAAAATGGAAGAAAGCAAACATGCCATTTTATTGTTAACTTTTAAAACTCACCTTAGGTATTTCCTATGTATATTGTACCAAACTGTTGGAAAACGAGTGGACTCTGAACAAGGCAGCCATAAATATTTTATTAAGAATATTCCTGAGTTATTTTTTTAAATAATTGATTTCAAACAGAGAAGTTCTCCATTAATTAACATTTTGTAAGTTTTGTTAGATTTTTAACTATAAGAGAAATACCAAAAGAAAAGTACTACTTAGCTATTTTTAAATTATAAATTTTCTTAAAACAGGGCAGATTAAAAAATAAATTTGACTTATACTTTGCCAATATCTCTAGTTCCCTGTTTATTAATAGTTTGTGTAGATGTGATGATAAGAAACTTTTACTGAATGAGGTTATTGTAAGCAGAGGAAGTAATTATAGATTATGAGGTTATGTAAGAGTTGTCCATAGACTTGAAGAAGTTAAGGTGCAGTGATTAAGGAAGCGTCCTTTCAGGACTCTGCTTCACAAAGTAGTGATTCCCAGGAATAAACTGTCTGAGTGAAGCCTTTTCCTTACATATGTAATACAAAGATAATAAGGATTAATTAACTGTAGATGACATGGCTGGTCCTAGGTGTAAATGTCTGATTTGAAGGAGCTAAGGAATGTAGTTGGTTTAAACTTTTGCCTTGGGAATGGTAATAGAGTAATGATAAGCTTATGTTCTTTTTTTCTCCATTGAAGAGGAGGCACACATGCTAGTGGATATGTATTTTTATTTTCATTTAACTGAAATTAATATTAAATTAAGAAAAACAATGTTTACAAGTGTATGAAGAAATTTTCTTTGTTGACAGAAGTACATTTCAAACTCCTGTAGTTAATTCCAAAAGCTAAGCAGAATATTAAGAGACAGTAGAATTTCATTACAAACAAAGAAAAGAGTGGTGGACTGTTATGGTATGTCTGTGCTTCTATATTACAGTGAATGCTAGGCAATCTCCTAAAAAAGGAAGGAGATTCTCAAAGTGTGGTTATACAGAAGGATGCAGAGGATACCATGGACCAAACATATGAGCAATGACAATGCTTTTGAAAGAGTGGAAATGAAAAAGAAACTAATACTTAACTTCAGGAAGAGACAGCTGAATGTTGTATATTTAGGCAGGAGGGCTTGGAAAATCTGATATTCACATAATGGATATAGGGAAAGAAAGAGGGAAGCAACATGGGACATACTTGACAGGCATAAGATAATGAAAGGCAGAGCAGGGTTTGGGAGAAATACCAAGATAAAAGGTATTAAGAGGAACAAGGGATAGAAAGATGTGGAGGAACATGATCGTCTATGTCCTAAAATATATGAGATATAAAAGAAGTTTATTCGATCAGGAACCACAAAAAGAGAAACATTTTTAGAAAAATAGTATCCCAAACAATATGGCCTCCACTACCAGCACACAATAAATGAAAAATTTACAAAGTAAGCATAAAACTTCTATGAATATTTCTTCAGCAAATAAAATGACTGTCATTGTGCACCCTGACTACTATCTTTTTATTCATTTTGCACTTTCATTACACTCCCCCTTTCCTTGCTCGTGTGTTTCCATTATTCTCCTTTGTGTTGCATCTTAGTTTATACCACATTAAACATTCTAAAAGTTGCTTCTGCAAGATGGTTTCAGTAATATGCACCAAATTTTGATAAATCATTTGTGTATTTATTTGAGAGCTACATACAGGGAGAGATTAAGATCCATAAACATTTAAAAGCTTTGTCTGCCTTCTTTATATCATCATTACTTTTTTCTTCTTTCTTTCCTTTGGTGTCCTCATCATGTGACATGTTTTAGGTGTTTTAACCTTGTATCCATACATATATAATCCAAATATATAATAAAAGATAAAATTTTACTTCTCAAAACGAAAGAAAACTTGCAATAAGATGAAAAGTAAGATTATTTTTGTATACTTATATTTTATTTATATTTGAAAATTTTTTCTCCTGACTTTTTAATTGCAATATCTTTGATAAGATCCTCAAAATTAACCTTAGGTAACACATCTTGAATACTTAGTAGATTTAGGGCATTTAACTTGCCTTGTTGTATGGCTGTTTTGATGGGATTTTTGATGTTTAAACTGGGAAAATATATACAGTATATATACTGCCCTAAACCTTATATAAAACATTATATTTTGGAATAAATAAAATTAGCTATAATAACTTTGGTTTAGAATCATTTGCTTTTTGTAATATCATTTAATGAGTAGGTTATAAATTAAATGAAAATAAATATAACTTGAAATATAGTGTTAAGCTTTATTTTAAAAAAATAGAATAAGATTTTGATGTTCCAAATATTACATTTTAATAACACAGAGCAAGTCAATAAAGAGAGTAGTGCACCTTGATATTTATATGCCAATGAGGTTCTACTATGTCAGCTTCAAAACTGGTTGCATTGAAATGATTGAAACATTTCAGTAAAACTAGTTTTGAAGCTAGCATGTTTGAATAAAGAAGCTGACATGTTTATTTAAAGAGAAAAATACTTTTTGTTTCTAAAATGCTTTTCTTTCTTTTCTTATTAACTTGTGTCAATTTAGTGGTGAATGACAAATGTAACAGATTAACAAATAACTTATTAAGTTTATATAAATAGTGACAAAGTGATGGTTAACAAATGATGCAAACCAAATTATATCTACTGTGAGTGATTCATACTCAGTGCTCCACAAATTTGATCACGTACGATAATTGAATTTTATAACCTCATCAGTTTTATCCTTGGTTTGTGACCTTCTTAGTGATAGCTGTGAAAAAAATCTGCAGCACCAACTGAAATAGTTTACTGATTTCATAGTCACGCACCAAATGCAATGATGTGTGACCTTCTAGCAGTTGACACAATACAATTTGCTGTTTTCTGTTCTAGAGAATGACTAATTGAACAGAATACAAGGCTTCCTTATTTTAAATTGTTTGATCATTTTAAACAATGTTGTGAGCAGAACTTCTCCATACTCAAGTGATATTAATCACCCCAACTTCCATAATTACAAGTAAAGCTGTAATATCACAAGTTTTCATAGAAACTTCATGTGCATTTTTTTGACAAATTATGAAATAATGAATTTAAAGAAAATGTGCAGTGATACCCACAACAAAATTTTTATTTTAATGTAAAATAATACAAAAAAAACATTTAACATAAGGCAAAATTATTGGCTCTCTTGCCTCAATAAACAATTCAGTGTCATACGTGATACACGCTTGGGTGATCATGTCGCAAAAGAGACATGACTGACTGGGCAGAAGATTATCCCGCAGTAGGTTGCCATTGCTTTCTGCAGTAGACTGGTTGCCTACCAAGGCTATAGAACCCAATCTGTCCTATTATTTAACCCATAACTGGAGGGAAGAGAAGGATTAATACCTTTCCCAAGGGTATTTGTGCGTAAGTGAATGCAAGGAACTCAACTAGAATTCGAACTCGGCTCCCCGATTTGTCGTTTCGAGTCGATATCTACTGCACCACAATGCACATCTTCAATAACCAATTATATGACCTTAATTCTTGATTATTGCTTTTAATCATTTTTGATAGTTCCTTAAAAATCACTATACACATTGATATATATTTTGTTCAATTAGTCCTTACCACTAGCTTCTATGTCCTCAAAAACTGAAGGACTTCTCTCTTTTACTTTTTTTTCAAATATGTCCTTAAATTTTCAATGGGGTTTAGACCAGATCTTTGTGTGAGTTATGCCAATCCTTTAATATTGCTGTCATCTAGGTATCCTGTAACATTTTGTGCCATGTGTTTTAGGTCATTGTCATGTTGGAACATCCAGTGACACCTCAAAGACACCTTTCATGCACTTTGTTTTATATTATTTTTAAGATACTGATCTTTGTCCATGTTACTATGCACTCTCACTAGTTCTTCTGAGAGACAGAAGAGAAATGTATATTTTCTTTGCATTGCAAAGTGGGCATTGCTGAACTCCTCTTCCCTAGATATAATAATCACCTCAATAATTTGTATATCTATTTCTGTCAAAGGATGTACACATAGTTGCATGGAAAGGGTAATTGGTAATTCAGATTCTAATTTTAGTTCAATCAGTTACATTTACTTTTGCATCAATGCTCTTGAGAAAGGCATGAATCCACCTTTTCCCCCTCTAGCTATCAGTCAAATAGCAGGAAAAACTCTCTAGACATAAGTGGCTACAAATCTGAGAGAAGAAAAACTCCGAGTTCCAAACTCTGGATATGACAACAAAAAACTCCACAATCTTTTCTAAGAAGTCATGATAATTCACAGATAATAAAGAAAAGGACTATAAAAAGAAGATAGTGCTGTAGAAATGGACTGGTCTGGCTGATACTAATTGTTGTTTTCTGTTAATGTTTTTAAAGAGTTTTATTGTAAAAGGAAGTTTGCTTTTTATCATAAAATTTAACTAATGATGGTTAAATAACAAATCATCTGGAATATTGTTCTGTCAACAGCAAGTATACAAAGAATGGGTCTAGTTACATGAAAAATATTGGATATTGCTTGTTTTGTAAACCTGTTTTCAAGTCCAAGAAGAAAATTTCATACTGTTATATAAACAAATCCTATTTAAAAATCCTTTTGTAATTCTTATTCATAGAATTGTTCAAATTAACACCTGACACAAAATAATCAGTGGTTTATATAAAAGGCTTGAACAATCTATGAAAATCTGATTAGCCAAAGTTGCACCATAATAATGTGTACATCTACTCTTGCTGCCAACATCATCACAGAATAAATGTTTTTTAAGTTTCCTTTGTCATAATGGGGTAGTTTCATGTAAATCCACCCCTGGTTAAGATAGACTCTCTTTATTTACTTAGTTAATGTGAGTAAGTTTTGTTCCTAGCCTGCTCCCTGGCATTCTCTTTTTTATGATCCACACTGAGATTCCCAACCTTTCCAGTTTGTTATTGGTTTCTCTTGGTCAGCCTTTGATTTTATCATTTCATTATTTATTTTATCCTCCCCTCTCTGTTAGTGAGTGTGCTTCTTGATTCTTTCTATCAGCCAAATACAGTAGCCACTCATAGTTCTGTGGAGTAGACTGAGGCTTACTAACATTTGTTATTTTTTAGTTTGTTTTTGGGTTCATCCCTTAAACCTTTATTTTCATATCATTATAATTTTAGAAATATTTGTAAAAAAAATAGGACAATTTTATATAAATTAAAAATGTTTGTCATGGGTTTTTCTCTTTTAGGTCCCCTGTAAATATGTGGTATACATATGATTAGATGGTGAGGGATGAGTTCTTGTGGTGAATTAATGAATTGTAATGATATGTCTAGGACAGAAAACATTGACTAGCCTCACCACGATTCCACTTCAGCCTTGTGCCACAATTATTGTAATTATTACAATAATGAATATTCATTCCTAGTAGGATTAAAACCAACACAAAAATTATCCTCATATTTTTAGATTACAGATTTTATTGGAGCATAATAATAAATTTATCTTCTCTTGTTACCAAGATCATTGCTGAATAAATTCTTTTCTGTGTAAACACATTGTAATCTATTCTAGACTGACAAAATCATTTTGTATTTTGGTTTTATTTCATTCATTAACATGATCTGATGATTTTGGCAGCACACAAATAAAATTGCAAATATTAAGATTTAAGTGGGTGGTGTGTTTCCTTTTATATTGTATTTCATTGTGTATAGTAGTGTTACTTGTCAATTATGATTCCAGCTTAGTATTCAAATGATATTATTTTAGTGCATGACTGGAGTTAAAAAAAACACCAGAAAAGTTGTTTGTATTATGTTGGTGTCATTTTATATCTGCTTATCTACTATAAAACAAATATCAAGTTGCTAAGTGTGGGTAGATACAGTTTTTATTGCTGTGCCAAGATAGTAATCATCAAGAACTGTACATAAAATTTGATAAGTAAAAACAATCTTTAGTGTAAGAGGTATTCAGTCCATTAAGTGCTGTACATGATACACACTTGGGCAATCATGTCTTGAAAGAGACATGACAGACTAGCCAGAAGATTTTCCCAACATAGACTGCCATTACTTTGTTCAGTAGACTAATTGCTAACCAATGCTACAGAACCCAATCTGTCCTGCTATTTAACCCATTGCTGGAGGGAGAAGTGATGAATTAATACCTTTCCCAGGGGTATTTACATATAAGTGAATGCAAAGAATTCAGGTGGAATTTGAACTTGGCTCTCTAATTTTTTGTTTTGAGCCAATATCCAGTGCATCACAGTGCATATCTGAGAGGTATTCACTGTCAATGAGTCGAAGGCTTCAGAATGATTTTATCTTTTGGCATCCATTTGAACTGCATGCATACACTCATATGTCACCAGCATATGATAAACTAAGACAATATTCAATATGTACATTACTTGATCTTAACTGAGTATGTGACTTTTAAAAATTCTTCAATGCTTTCTGGTGTCTCCCAAAATGTAACTTATCTTTCTAAACAAAAGAGTAAGAATTCCTTCCATATCCTCCTCTCAATCCATCTTTATTTCAGAGTATGGAGCTAGAAAGAAATTCTACAAGCAAGAAGTGCAAGAAAAGAAACTGTTAGCATAGAATTTATGACTACCTCTAATCAGCTTAACTGTAAATTGATGAATATTGATGTCAGTCTCATTCGGCGTTTAAACTAAAAAGGTGTAGGTACCATAGTGAAGAGCTCATCTGAACAATTACCATGAAAGTCTTTATAGAAAAGGCAAAGGTAGGTAACCTTACAGTGATAAGAAAGTGACTGAAGCTGAGATGCCAGATCAGGACTGATAATATTGGTGATTCTTCTTTGAAATTTGTCAAAGAGCTCAAGATAAATAGCAGGACATCACACCATATGTGACAGCAATATTCTAAGCATGGCCAAATGGCAGACTTATAGATATGTAAAATAGATTCTGGAGAGAAAAATTGTCTCACACAACATAATGAACCAACTTTCTTAGCAGTTGATCTAGTAATGGACTATCTTAAATTATCTATATAAAGCAAACTTTAAGAATGAAAAATGAAAATAATTTCAAGTAATTCTACATTGTTTTTACATCTAGCATAATTAAGGTTTCTTCTATCTTTTCACATGTTTAGATAGTAATTATATATGTTATCCCTATGAATTATTATTCAACCAACCAAAGCAGAACCTGTATGAGAAAGATGACATCTTTTATATTCCACTAGACACAAAGGTATGACTTCTATGGATACAGCCCTGGTTTTTGTATTGGCATTAATTCTCATTTTGCAATAACTACTGTGTTTTTTGCTTTATTGTTAACATGAAAAACCCATTTTTCATCATCTGTAATATTACAATACAAAAAAAATGGTTAGTATTCCCAGTAAAAAGGTTGCTGTAGATGGTATGTATCATGTTCAGTGAAAGCTCATGAAGAAGACAAATTTCCTTTTTGGAAGTTTTCATAATTTGCCTGAAATGCTTGTGGACAGTTGGATGAAGCACATATAGTTTGTGTGAGAAATCTCTTGTGTTTTGAGGTGGATCCAATTCAGTAGTCTCATTGAAAAGTTCTTTATTCAGTGTTGGCCATCATTGAGGTGATGCAATTGTCAGACATGTCAAATCACACTTGCCATTTTCAAAACCACTTCAACCGCAGCTGACAAGGGTACAAGTCTTCGCTGCATCTGTTTACACAACAAAAATATTTTTAACTGCCTCTCTAGTAGTATTACTCTTTTGGGAATTCATACAATATACAATGGCAAATATTTTGGATAAGTGGGGGTTGTTGGTTGATTTTTTTGCATATCAATCTCAATACATTATTTAATACTGAAATCAAAATATTTTGAACAGAATTTTATGGCATCACCTAAATATATTTTGAATGCAACTGTATGCTTTCAACTACAGATAAAATGTTCATCATTTTGCTATAAAAAGTATTGCTGGTCAGTCAGTTAAGGACCATATGTGATACACACTTGAGCGATCATGTCTCGAAAGGGACATGACTGACTGGGCAGAAGATTATCACGCAGTAGGTTGCCATAACTTTCTGCAGTAGACTGGTTGCCAGCGAAGGCTATAGAACCCAATCTGTCCTATTATATAACCCATAACTGGAGGGAAGAGATGTATTAATACCTTTCTCAAGGGTATTTGTGTGTAAATGAATGCAAGGAATTCAACTGGAATTCAAACTTGGCTCCTCGATTTCTCGTTCCGAGTTGATATCCACTGCTCCAGAATGCACAACTAACATATTACTAGTAGCTTTACTATAAAAATGTATTTTTATACTTTCATAATGTCTTATTTTTGTTTGGGGGTTGACTATTTTTTCATAGCTAGGATCCTAACAGGTGCTATCACTTGGGAACTACAGCAGTTAAGATGTGGTTCTAGCCTCCTTAAAACCTCCAATCTTCTGATCAGAGTCTTGCTGCCAGATGTAGTTTATTATCATACCCAGGACTATGATGGATAAAAGAGATGATAATCTAATTCCAGATGTAATTTGGTAAAATTCAACCATGGTCCTGCTTTGGTTGATTCATAAAGATAACATATGTAATTACTTTCTAAACATGCAAATGATCTATAAATAAAAAAAATCTTGATTATGCTAGATGGAAAAATAATTTAGAATTACTTGAAATAATTTTGATTTTTCATTCCTAAGGTTTCTTATATAGATACTTTAGGATAGTCCATTACTAGGTCCACTGTTAAGAAAGGTGGTTCATTGTTGTGTAAGACAATTTTTCTCTCCAGAATCAATTATACATATCTATAAGTCTGCCATATGGACATGCTTGGAATATTGTTGCCACGTATGGTAGTGTGTCTTGCTATTTACTATGAGCTCCTTGACAAATTTCAAAAAAGAATCACCAATATTATCAGTCCTGATCTGGCATCTCAGCTTCAGTCACTTTTTCATTGCTATAAGGTTACTTACCTTTGCCTTTTGTATAAACACTTTCATGAATTTAAGCGCAGTATTAGATTGACATCAGTATTGCATCAATTTACAGTTAAGCTGATTCTATGCTAACAGTTTCTTTTCTTGCACTTCTTACTTTTAGAATGCTTTTCTATTTCCAAACCTTACTAGCCAACTTTAATTGCCAAAAACTTCAATGTAGTGTTGATCACAATCTACTGTTATCACAATTATTTTTTTCTCTTCCTACTCATTAGTAATATTTCTGTTACTAACTTTTCCACACTTAGTAACCCCTTGTGTTTTAGTGGCTTTACTGCATTGCTTGGATGGACAGTTAGTCAGTTAAGTGACATATGTGATACATGCTTGGGTAATCATGTCTCAAAAGAGACATGACTGACTGGACAGAAGATTATCCTGCAGTAGGTTGCCATTACTTTCTGTGGTAGACTGCTTGCCAGCCAAGGTTATAGAACCCAATCTGTCCTGTTATTTAACCAATAACTGGAGGGAGGAGAAATATTAATACCTTTCCCAAGGGTATTTACGTGTCCTGTTATTTAACACATAACTGGAGAGAGGAGACATATTAATACCTTTCCCAAGGGTATTTACGTGAATGCCAGGAACTTAAATGGAATTCAAACTTGGCTCTTTGATTTCTCATTCTGAGCCAATATCCACTGCACCACAATGCATGCCTTGGGGTGAAAGTAACTTAAAAAAAGGTTATCCTTTGTCTGAGTTAAGGATGTGGGTACTGGGTACCTGCTTCTTTGATCTGTGTATGTTATTTCACACTATTTCAAACAAAAGGTAAGGAAGGATACCCTTGTCAATACTGGAAAGAAGGATAACAGCTACTGGACTTGAAAAAAATTTTTTTCAGAACAATTGTTTTAAGAGAAAGATTTTATAAACTTCAACTGAAAACAGAACTGGCTGTTTGCTCAGTGAATGCTGAATGTTTCCTTGTAGGGAAATGACTAATACAATCATTATACTTTTATCATAAATTTTTAAAAACCTTTCTTCTTTGCACTTTTTAAATGTATGCTGAAAATTGAAAACTATTGGAGGCAGCATATACTTAATGAAAGCCAATGATATGCCTGCAGCAGTATGCTGTATTTGTTTAAGACATTGGCAACCATGGCTCTTCACAATTTCCTGTAGTTTGTAGCTCTATACAACTTTTGTCTTTTTGCCATCTCTCTCAAACTCTGCACTTTCATTTTTGTAGAGTAAATGATACACCCCCATTGACTCAAATGAACTAGTCTAGACACTGGAAAAAAGAACTCTTTGGAGTATTTCTTACAGGCATCATGATGAGTTCCTAAGCAAGACTAATATTATAATCACTAGAAAACGATTTATAACAGCCATCCATTCACCCAAACTTTTTGTATAGGTTGTATATTACTTTTCTTTGGCCAGCTTACCATCAATCTATACTGTGAGTATCAAATTTTCCAAGCCCTCTTTCCTCATTATGTTTCTTCTTTGTTGTTATATATATGTTTTATGCACACACACACACACACACACACACACACACACACACACACACACACACACACACACACACACATTATTGCTTCCCACAATTACCTATTCTTTTTAATTCCTTATAAATTTTGTCTTTTAGTACTTTTACTTATATGTGCCATGTCTTTTCAGGATATTGGCGATCATGGCCTTCCACATCTCAGCTATCCCTAGTAGCTCTTAATAAGCTTTCTTCTCTTACCCCTCCCAAAGCCTGCTCTGCCACCCACTTGTTCATGTTGATTGTCCTGGTCTCTCTTTCCCTCTATCCATCCTATGAGTATCAGAATCTCCAAGCCCTCTTTCCTCATTATATGTCCCAGGAACTTCAGCTGTTTTTTTTTCCACATGTTAAGTATTAGTTTCCTTTTTGTTTCCATTCACTTCAGAACCTTGTCGTTGCTCACATATTAGGTCCATGGTAACCTCAGCATCCTACTGTAGAATCATATTTTGGTTCTTTCATATATCTTGTTCATCTTTGAGAAGATTGTCCATCATTCATTGCCATATCTCTCCTTAACCTTATTTCACCATCCATTTACACAAGCGTACTCAGTAGGTTATGCATGTTTTTCCTCTGTAGTTCTTGCGGCCAATCTCTTCTGTGATTATTAGATTTTTCAAGCCCTCTTTCCCCATTATTTGTCTTAGAAATTTCAACCTTCTATTTCTGATATTAAGTATATGTTCTTTTTGTTGCCATTGTCTGTAGAACATAACTGTTGCTCACATAAGAGAACTGACAGAAAAAACCTGCTCCTCAACAGGATGTATAAAATCCAAAGATGGATCAATAATATTGGAAAAAGAGGAAATACGCCAGTGATGGGAAGAATGTATAAAAAATCTTTTCCATGACCAGAGAGATCAACTGATAATACACAAAGATGAAGATGGACTGGAAATATTAAAGTCCAAAGTGGAAGCTGAAATAGCCAAACTGAATAGAAACAAAGCAGCTTGTCCAGACAGCATTTAAATAGAGCTGCTGATAGCCCTGGAAGAATTCGGCATAGAAAAAATTACAAAAATAATATATGAAATTTATAATAGTGGTATAATACCAGCCAACCTATGCAAGTCAATTTTCATAGCACTGCCTAAGAAGCCAGGTGCAAATGAATGTAAACTACACTGAACTATTAGCTTAATGAGTCATATTACAAAACTGATCGTCCGAATTCTGATGAATAGAGCGATAAGCAAAATCAGGCCAGAGATAGGACAAGAAGTGTGGGTTACTCAAAAACACTGCACCAATTTTGACATATTTATGATTAGGATGCTCTCTGAAAGGGCAATACAAATGAAGAAGGACTTGTCCCTATGTTTTATCAATTATGAAAAGGTGTTTGACAAAATACGAGATGCTCAGCAGCCTTGACATATTTAGGAAAGACATAAGTGTAATCAAGAATCTCTACTGGCATCAAGCTGCCTGCATACGAGCAGGTAACAAATTCAGCAGATTTACAAAGATAGACAGAAGGGCATAAGACAAAGATGTGTCTTTTCACTGTATCTATTCTGAGGACCCTAGTTGTTATGCCAGGATTTGTCATTATAGGTCCCAATTTGAACAACATAAGGTATTCAGATGATACAGTGCTGATGGCAGACATGGAAAGGTAACTGCAAAACCTCCTACAGAAGGTAGCTGAAGTGAGTGACAAAAAAGGATGACAAATAAACTGCAAGAAAACCGAATGCATGTTCATCAGCAAAAAGAGCAGCCCAAAATGCCAAATACAGGTGGGGGATACTAAGGTCAAGCAGGTACAAAAATTTAAATACCTGGGAAGTGTTTTAACAGAAGACGGAAAGTGTGACACAGAGATCCAAAGGCAAATTGGCATGGCGAAGGGTGCATTCCAGAAGCTGAGTAAAGTATTAAGACACAGGAAATTTACACTAGAAACAAAGAAGACAGTACTAGACTGCTATGTGATATCAGTTCTTCAATATGGCAGTGAATGTTGGAAAATATCATCAAAGATGAATGAAAAACTTGAAGCAGCTGAAATGTGGTTCTACAGAAGAATGCTGCGGATATCATGGATCAAGGATAATGAAGTATTGGAAAGAAAGGAAATGAAAAGGAAATTAATATTGAGCATCAGTAAGAGACAACTGAAGTTCATGGGACATGCAGTGAGGAAAGAGAGTATGGAGAACCTGATACTAACAGGCCAGATAGAGGGAAAAATAGACAGAGGAAAGCAGCAGATAACATATTTGAAGAGCCTGAGCAGGTGGCTGATAGAACGGGGGTTGCAAGATGTTACAGGAGAAAGCATGCTAAGAGCCACTAGAGATAGAAAGACGTGGAGGACCATGATCGCCTACACCCTGAAAGAACAAGGCACATAGAAAAAGAAGATTCTTCTATAGGACCACATTTCTGTTGTTTCAAGAGATTGTCCAGGCTTCCAATAGGAGGACTGATACTATATAACAGTTCAGTATGCTTTTCTTTATTTCTAACAATATTTTCCTGTTTTTTTATACTTTGCTCAACTTCTGGAAAGCACTTTCTCTATCCTAATGTGCCTTCGGATAATGATCTTAATTAAAGTAGTGACATATATGGTAAAAATGATTGCAGTTCTGTTCAAATAGTGATTAAGAAAATGTTTTGTTTACTTTAGCATAGCATTTTTAACCTCACTTTCATTTATCAAAGATTATACTGGTTCATGAAATTTAAAGGTTTGCTAATACAAAAGGCATTCATCTGTAAAAAAATTATGCATTTAAACATTTATTATTAGTCATAATCATAACAAGCCCTGATAACAGTAGAGGAAATGAAAATAACAAATAAAGAGAAAATTATATTTGCAAATTATCCACATTTTTAAAAAAACAAACATGTATTTTTTGATTGCAAAAAATAACTACATAAATAAAGAAAATTTGCCCCCACCCTGATTTTCTAAAGATTGTCTTTAGCAAAACCCCTTAATCCTAAAATCTCCACCCTTATTAAGATTCAATCCAGCTAACACCACTGATGATAGGGCATAATCTTTGTTATGGAGATAAGAGCCATAATCATCCCTCACAGAACAAGCTCAATCCTGACAGAGCTACTTCTGCTGGCGCCAGTGCCAACTAAAGTAATCTGTTACTCATGGAAAATTTGCTATTTGCATTCTATGGGGACTTAATTAGCTAAATGATTGGCTATCACAGCTCTACCACAGGGCCACCCTTGTGCGTGCACCTGTCATACAACTTTACAAATAGATGGATCTGAATTTCATAATCAGCTGTGTCACTACCCTGCCTCCTTGTTACTCTCCAAGTCCATGCCCCACCCTCAACTTTGTTTCTTTTGTTGGAAACTTTTGACACCTCCATGCCATGTTGTAGCCTAATGGATCAAATGAAGAAGGATAACTCTTCTGGCATATCTCTGCAAAAAGAAGATTGTGGTTCAGTCATCGACCTTCATCTTTTTTCAGCTAATGTATGCTTTCCCCTTGAGAGGAGTTGAAGAGAGAAAGAAAGCTCGATTGAAAAAGAAGTGTGGAAGAAAATGAAAAGAATCCAAATATATAAAAGAATAAGTCAAAAGAAAGGTAACAGGTAAAAAACTGAAAGAGAATAGATTTAAAAAATATGGTAAAACAAATTAAACAAAAAAGAAAAAGAAGGGTAATATAATGAAAATAAATTAAGCAGAAATAGAAAAAGAAAGAAATATGAAGAAAAAGATGGAGCAATATTGGAGAATAAGAAATCAAAGAAAAAATATAAGGAATACAAAAGAGAGGAGGGAATAAAGAAAAGAAGAACCATTCTCTCTATTATAATAAAGACCATTGTCTATTTGTTTGTATATCTGTCTGTGGATGACAATATATATATATTTCTCTCCTGTTACGTTCATGGATAAAGAAACAATAGTGAGGCAGCATCTGCTCAGTTGATTCTCTTTAGTAGCAATTATCAAATTTTACTACCAATCATTAAACTTACTACCAGTGATGAAAACTCTTGGCATGTGTTTGTTCTTTAACAGTACCTTATTATTTTTTGTCATTGTATATTGAAGCATTGAATATATATTCTCTTTCTTATAATAAAGACCATTGTGTATTTATTTATATATATATATATATATATATATATAAAATATGAGTGGGCCTGTGTCGTAAAAAATGACGGCAAAATATTTATATCAATATGATTTCTAAAATGATGCCAACATATATATTGATGTACCTACTATTGAGTATCCTACATTAAGACATAAGGAAAAAAGATGATTTAATAATTTAAACACCTGACCATGATCAGAGGGAAATCCTTCAGTCACACTCAGTGGTTAAAATTAAAATATATACAAATATATATATATATATATATATATATATATATATATATATATATATTGTTCATTCAGTAATGAATTTGAAAACTCTCGGCTACTGGCATGTCTTTTCATCGTATTATATCACACTTTAGTCCACCTTCATCTACCGAGCACCCATAGCTCAGATGCAGAATTGCTGACTGATGTAAATTTGGTCAGGTTTGGATCCTAACGAGAAGCAATTAGATGACTAACGAAATTGATGAGCTGTGATACAGCAAAACAGATCTGTCTGTGGAAGACTATATATATATATATTCTTCATTTGTAAACGAGTATATATATATTTACAAATACACAACAGTTTTTTATTATAATAGAGAGGATATATATATATTCTTCACTACTCAGCGACATGATTATTGCAAATAATAAGGCATTGCTAAAGAGCAAACATGTGGCAAGAGCATTCATAACAGGTAGTAAAGTTTAAAAATTTGTTTCCCTGATAGCTAAAATCTCCATGAATTTAAGTGCAACATCAATTACCAACTTTTATTTCTTTAATTCCCATCTTTCTCTTATCCTTTCCCCTGAAACCCATTGTATCTTGTTCCTCTTTCTTTTCACTCTTCTCTCACTGTAACCCCCTGCACACCAGTAGCTGTACTGCCTTGCTTGGGGTGAAATGATTATGAAAAATGTATACGGATAGATTCAGTTGTGCACACACACACACACACACACACACACACACACACACACACACACACACATATATATTCATTTGTAGTGTTAGAATTTGCAAAGGTATCTTCATTATCATCATGAAAGATTGCTACTATCTCAAAAATAAATGCTACTTTCATCATTATCATGTACATTTACAAATCTACCATCTTCCTGGTCATTGAATATTGTTGTCATATCTGGTTGGGTGCCACTGTTGTTCACCTTGGGGTTCTTGGCAAAATTCAAAGAAGAATCTGTAATATAGTCACTCCTGACCTGACGTCTCGACTCCAGTCTCTCTCTCACTGACAAGGAGTGGCTTCCCTCTGTCACTTTTATAAATACTTTCACAGATTCTGCTCTGATGAGCTTAGCTCCTTGGTTCCCCCCAACACTATGCAAATTTACTCAAGCTGCTAGATTTGCAACTAAGTCCCACCCTTTTATTGTAAAAACAATCAAGTGTAACCAAAACTTCTACTCTATCAGCTTTTTTCTTGCACTTCCCACCTGTGGAACTCCCTTCCGTATTCTTGTTTCCCTGATAGCTACAATCTCTAAGAGTTTAAATGCAATGTCAACTGTCATCTCTTATCCCCTTGATTCCCATTCTTCTTCTCACTTTACACTTTCCTCTTACGCAGCTCTCTTTAAACCAATGTACCCATCCTTCTCTTACCCATTCTCCATTACCTACTGTGACTTGTTCTTCTCTCTCTTCACTCTCCTATTATGTAACCCGCTGCACACCAGTGGCAGTATTGCCTTGCTTGGGTTGAGATGTTTACAAAAAAAAATTTTAAATCATAAGGCTGAATCAAAAATATTTTCTTTTTTTACAGATATTTATGCAAAAGTTTATTCCATATGCACATCTATAGATGATCTATGATTCTACTATGTTTTTAATATTATCTTTTTTATTTTACAAAAAATGTTTTTCTTTTCATAGCGTTTCACTCCAAATCTGATTTCATGTACACATTTAAAGATTATTTATAACTCCATTACATTTTCAATTTTATCGTTACATTTTAGGAAGTATCAAAAATATTTTCATTTTTATAAGACTATGATGTGATTACTTGAAATTATACTTATTTTTAACATCACTATCAATACTTGTACATTTTGTTTACAATGTTATAAGGACATATAAAAGTATTGAGATTATGACAAATTTTTAGCATTATTTTACAATGGGTCTTAAAGACACTCATGCTCTACACAGAAGTTAGGAAATGGCATAGTGGAGTATTGTGAGTTCAAACTCCAGTCAAATTCGTTGCATTTACCTATGTACTAATTCCTTTGGGAAGGATCTACAACCATCTCTTACCATGGTTGTAGATCCTTCCCAAAGGAATTAGCAAATATAAACAGCAAGGCAGACTGAGTTCTATAGACTTGAGTAGCAACCAGTTTAGGAGAAGGAAAAACTCAGATCCTCCAACTATGGGTAAATAGTTTGGAAGTTTAAGCTCTGTAGCCATAGTTGCCAACCAGACTACAAGAAAGACAAATCTAAATTCAAATCTAGAGCTTGAGTCCCTAAGATAGTCTGATGTCAAGTTCAATTTCATTCAATGATGCCAATGCCAAGCATACAGGTACCATAAATAAAATATCAGTAGATATAGGTTTGCCCTGTTTGAGAATGTTTTACAATTCTGCAATGGGATACAGGTTGTGTATTCTTGGTCCTGACTGACAGAGTATTGTAATAAAGATTAGCAGAATACTAATGTAAGTAATAATATAGGTTATGAATATTAGTGCTAGGTGGACAATGTTGTTTTGATAATCATATGAAATTACTACGATGATGTTAGTGACTGTCATAAATCTGAGGATAATGTGATATTTATGCTGGCTATAGTGTCAGTTATACTGATGCTAATTATGATAATGAAAATGTAATGATAGAAAAATCATAAAAAAGAATTTTAGTTATGGTTGTATAGGAGGATGCAGATTATGATGTGGAAAAAAATAATAATTATAGTTAATTATAGTTAATGCGGATGATGTTGATTATATTAATGATTATGAGGGTGAATAACACATGATGATGATGATGATGCACTCAGTGAGGGTCATAGCACTATTATTGTTAGGCTAATAATAAAGATGATATTAGTGAGACTGTTAATATTAATGATGAAAATGATATAGTAGATAAGGATGGTGATGCACACAATAAGGGTCATAGTTCAATTAGAATGAAGTTAAAAAATAAGAAAATATTAATGATTATGATGGTAACTAGCGTGTAGTGGTAGTGATGTTGATCACCATGATGAACACACTAAAAATGATAGTACAATTATGATTAATAATAAAATGATATAAATAATGATGATGATGATGGTGACGATAATGATGATGATGAACATGTTGAGGGTTCTTGTACAACTATTATTAGGTTAACGATAGTGATGATGATGCACTCTATAAAGCTTGTTTCACAATTATGATGATATTAGTAATAAAGGTAATATTAATGATATTTTCCATAAATTTGAGTAGAGTCTTTAATATTTTAAGCTTTGTTCAATGTGGTGTTTTTGTTTGCACAGGAAGAGAAATTGTTGACGCTCTCCTATATAACTTGGAATAACTTGAATGACATTGGTGGTAGGAAATGGTATAATCTATTTCATACATTATTTCAGTGAACCAATCCAGTAAGTATAAATGCACTAACTTCAGTGGCAGCCATTTTTCTGTTGGGCATAAAAAACAGACCTCTCCTTCTCTTTTCTTATATGTCTGAAGAAGGCTGTAGAATAAATCAGCTAAAACATTTTAACAGCAGTAAGAAAAAGCAGCAGTTAATCTGTCCAAACAATGCTTCAGATATTAATGATTTAATGATGATAATAATGATAGCAGTGAAGGAAAAACTTTGATGATAAAGAAGTTAATGGTCAGAAGGAAAACACAATAATAATTAATTTTGACCTGTTAATTAATTCTTTATGATGAATTTGAAGATAAAGGAGATTATCAAATATTTTAATTGATCTCTGATCGTGATTTTGATAGTGGCTATGCTACACTTGTCAAGGGTTATAATGATAATGTCAACATTGGTTGGAATAAATATTAAAACTATGATAAGTCTAATGTTAATGTTGATTATGGTGACAGTGATGATAAGAATAACAATTAATATTCAATAGGAACAAAAGCAATAATGATAACAACTATTTTTGTTTAAACCAAAAATTAAAAAAAATTGAGCTTTAAAAGAAAACAAAAGCAAACAAAGGAAAGAAAACTAGATTATTCTATTTTTGCTTTACATTTTGTTAAGGAAGCAGTTTTAAGAGTGTGTATTTTTCTTTTGAGTGCTTTAAAAGATTACAAGCAAATAAGTTGTCAAGAAAAGACATAACTGATTATCTTTGGTATTTAAAAGCTATTGTTGTTTAAGGCTAATATTTTGAATTCTTGAAATTTCAGAATGTGTTTCCTTAATTCCTCAGGATTTTTGACAGTTTAAATCAGCGATTTCTCTCAGTAGCTGTTAATACAATCTGTCTTTTCAAATTCTTTTATTCAGGTGTGAGATTTTTGAATAAAGGCATTCGTGTATTTGAAGAAATACATATATTCTCCTTATTACTGATGTTTATGAAAAATATTTTAATTTTTTTAATCAACTAAGAACAGATCAAGAATTTCTGCATGTTTTTTTTTCATCTTTAATGACCTCAAAATATTTGAGAGAATTACTAGCTGTTTTCTCACAGGTTATTCACTCTGAGTGTTACAGAAGGGAATATATATGTCTATATCTATAAAAATGGATATGTCTGTATGTTTGCATGTGTGTTTGTGTGTCTATATTCTCACAAACCCTACTCTTCTGAAACTCTTGGTCCAATTTCAACCAAAATTGGGTCACTTGTTGATCATGAGAGGAACCTTTGATGTACAAAAAAGTTTTAATCTATTTACAGGTTACAACAGAAATCACCAAAATGCTTCAAATTTATGATCTCTTCTTCTATATACCTTATATGAATTCAACTAAAATCAGGTAACTTGTAGATAATGGCTTGAAATTTGATGTACCCAAAAGGTTTTTGAATCAATGTACTGGGTTCAACAAAAAGTCAATGACAAACATAATTTATGTGGTCTTTTGAGCACTTTTATGCATTTCACCAAGACACTTCACTCAAATTCAACCAAGATCAAGTCACTGGTACATCAAGATCTGATACCTTGATATGCAAATAAAAATTTTAATTGAAACATAGAGTGCAGCAAAAATTAATGGAAAATGTTGCTTTTTGCAATCATTTATTTCTCTAAAACTCTTAGTTGTTTTCCAACAAAAATCGGATCTTTTTTGTAGACTTCTACCTTATGATATACCAAAACAATTTCATGTTTTCCACAAGGTGCCAACCTTTCCAAAGTTGCAGGAACAATGCATCCACTTCTGCATTGCAACATCATTGCATCATAATACAAGCTTCTGTAATGTATGTCCCGGTTTTCCAATTGTACATACATCATTCCTGTTTTTTGACAAAATTGACCAAACATAAATCCTGTTTTACAAATCCACCAAAAACCAATACTTACTTCACAATTTTTTAACTCAAGCATCACAGCAACCCCATGCTAGAGCTTTTTGAATAAGCACTTGACCTTCCCATTTCAACCACTAAATAACTCTGAGCAATGACAGGCTATACTAGTATATATATATATATATATATATATATATATATATATATATATATATGCAGGTTTCATTGAATAATATAGACAAGTTTTGTCTATTAATTTTGTGTAGGATCCGTTCATACCGTCTGATATACTTGATGGTGATGTCGTTGAAAGACAACAAAAAATCACAGTATTTGTTTAATTTTATATCGGGTCTAAGATTTCGGCTCACATAAGCCATTATCAAAGAGTAAATATTAACACACAGTAAACATAGAACATTTAAGCTATTAACAATAAAGAGAATTGAATTGAAAATATAAGTCCATCCCTACCGTGGCGGATGGCCGAAGACAGTGACAAAATAGTGGTGTTGTGGTCCCTGGTCTGTTTACAGACATTTGAGTACATTATTGGAAATATCGAAATTGATTGTATTCAAACCAGGTTTAAATTGTTTAATGTAGAGTGCTTCGAGGATTTTTAGTTTCTGCTTATTATTTTCTTGTTTGAGTATGTACGTGTTATCAACAAGCGTTTTTCTCAGAAGTGTGCGTTGATAACCATGTTGTTCTAAATGACGGAATATATTTGAATTTTTATTTAAGTGCAACGTCAGACGCCGTGAGAGCGAATTTGTGGTGTGGCCGATGTAGATATTATTGAGGTTGTTAGAGATACATTCTCTAAATGGACATATGAATTTATATACTACATTGGTTTTTTGCAAATCCCTAACGGTGGGGGAAGAGTTGTTGCGAACAAATGAATTAGATGTAGTGGATTTAGTGTAATATATAATAAACTTAATTCTTTTGTTAGAGTCTGTCGGAGAAATATTAGTATTTATGAGTTTTTTTAGGATGTTTTCATCTAGTTAGTAGTTGGAGTGCATCTGGCTACGGTATAAGAGAGTGATATGTTTAGGATTGGTTGGGTTAGTATCATTTGTTGTTTTTTCCATGTTAAGCTTTTTAAGAAAATAATGTATTTGTTCATCAACTATGTAGTTGGGAAAATTATTATTGATGAGTGTCTGTTTTATGTTTTTTAGTTCACTGTGGAAGATCTGATTTGTAGATGAATTGACTTTTGCACGATATAATAGATTTTTTATAATGGCTATTTTGTAATAGTGGGGGCATTCACTAATATAATTGAGTGTGGAGGGATTTTTATTAGTGGGTTTTTGATACGGTGAGATAGTAAATTTATTGTTGTCAGTGTTAATTAATATATCAAGAAAAGGAATTTTGTTATCTTTGCTAAGTTCATAAGTAAATTTTAAAACTGAGTTATTTTGAAACTGTTTTTGAAGTTGTAAGATTTCATCAGTATTTTTAATTGATAGTAGGATATCATCAACATATCGTAGATATATTGATGGTTTTGTAAATTTTGCAAAGGTAGTATTTTCAAGGTTAGACATGTAGAAATTACTAAAAGTCGGACCAAGCACTGAACCCATGGAGACTCCGTCACGTTGTATATATATAGTGTTGTTTGGATCAACAAAAGGCACTTCAGTAGTACAAGCTAGTAGAATTTTTTTTAGGATGTTGGGATTAATTTTGAGTGGGGGTAATGAAGGATTAATGTAAACATTTCTTATAATTATATCAATAGTTTCACTGACGGGTATATTAGTAAAAAGGTTTTCCACATCAAGTGTATATATATATATATATACAGATAAACACACACAACAGTTGTTATAATAGAGAGGATTCTTCACTACTTGACAAAATAATTATTGTAAAAGAATAAAATAATATGACACTGTTAAAGAGCAAACATATGGCAGAGCTTTAATAATGGGTAGTAAAGTTTAATAAATGGTAGTAAAGACATCTATTCAACTTATACGGCAAAACAATTCTGAAAAATAATCGAAGCCTGGATTTGTCATTGGTGGCCACAATCTCAACAATATAAGATACACAGATGACACAGTGCTGGTAACAGACTTGCAAAAGAAAATGAAGGACAGAAGGACAGCAAGAGAAAGTGAGAAGAAATGACAGAATAAACTTTAAGAAAACTGAATGTATGGTCATCAGCAAAAAGAAGAACTCAAATTACCAACTACAGGTCTGAGAAACTAAAATAAAACAAGTAAAGAAATTTAAGTAACTGGGATGCATTTTGACAGAGGATGGAAAGTATGGCACTGAGATCCAAGATGCATTGGCATGGGCAATGATGCATTTCAAAAGCTAACCAGTGTACTAAGAGACAGGAAAATCAGACCAAAACTGCAACCACTTCCTCGGAAATTAAGCTGTGGCCAAAAATTTCACAATATTTTTACTGCAACTTGATGATGATCAACTGAACCCAAATATTGTTTATCTTTTCACAAAATAAGTTGACAAAAATATACTGCAAAAACAATGACTTCTTGTTCATGCTGACAAAATCAACAGACATCAATAATTGTTTATAAAATATGCAACCATATTTTATTCAATCTCTTTTGGTGACTAGGTCATGGAGTGAGAGGTTTGGTCAGGCTGACAGCACACTCGCATACAAATCAGCATACCCACATTGAGGTAGCCAGCCCCACTGGTTGGCTGCTATTTCCAATCCTGTCTGCAAGTGTCAAAACCCCAAATGACAATTACCACTAAAAATTCAACTGATTTTCAAACTGTCAGATTGATATCACTTCCACCCGACTGACAGCTGCGACTGCTGGTGTATTTTGCTTTAGCTGCTGACCCTTCTGACCCTCAACAGTCCAAGCAAACTCTAGATCCACACATGCATTTTTGCACTTACTTGACATTTTAAACAATACACATTTTTTCAAATCTGCGTTGCCCAGTACAAAATACTCTTCATGGCAAAATTCCACACCAACCACAATATTATAGTAATAGAATCTTATAGGAATGAATCTATAGCACCATGTCAATAAGAAAAAAACAGTCTGTTTTTGTGGTCTTTGTTCACAATGTCTGGGTGATTAGTTTTGATTGTTCTGTGTGTATTATAAAGTCCCATAAAATTGTTACAGGTCCAACTGGATCTTGGTGGTGTTCATACCAAGTCTATGCAGTATTCTTTCTGTAAAAGTTATATATTTTCCAATATAGATATTGGATCACTTTATTGTCTCAGCTTCTACATTCAGTGGTTGCCAATACCATGCAGCCTGATACAAGATGGTCAATTGTTTCTGGATATTTATCACAGAATCTTTATTTCAGGTTTTCATGTAGAAAGAAATGTCAACACTGACAAATGTGATCGAATGCTGAATGTCAAATAACAAATAAAAGTATTAGAATGAATTATTCTACTGGGGATCGTGTGACCATGATAATAACCTATATTAAGCACCAGACAGAAGTCTGAGTGGATCAACTGAAGGGATCAACAGAGGATAAACCGAGCAGATCAACTGGATTATGAGTAGAAGCAGTAGTCGTATTAGACAGCCGAGTAGCAGTGTTCAGTGTTCACTGTTGGGTATTACTATTTAGCCATTAAGTAGATTACTTAAGAGGACTCCCAAGAGAGAATACTGTGTATGATCAGGAGGAACCTCTTAATACAGTATTATTCTCAAGATAAGCAAATATGCAAGATACATGAATAACTACCTTGTAAATAGCAAGATAATGAATAGCAAGATACTGAATAGTAATAACTATTACTACAAATCCACAAGTAAGTGAAGTAATATACCAAGACTCAAGACAATACAACAGTGTGATACCACAACACATCAGTAACTTGTTAGGTCGCAACAGTAACCAATGAAGTTACAACACAAGTTTTCATTATATGAGCTTTGTAATTTCAAGTTAACACAGCATTCATCCTATGCAAGAAAAATAAAACCTTCAGTTTCAGCTTTTAATCCTGCACTACATAACTGCTGATGGGTATAAGGTCTGTCTACATCAGTTTGTTTGGTACGAACAAAATATTGATTATGAAGAGGTTTATCTTGCCATCTTTTCTGATTTGGTACATTGCATTTAGTTTTTTTATTAGGTTCTTTGCTGCTGCAGTAAGTGTATTATGGTTTATTCGCACTTCTTCACCCACTTAAAATTCTCTTTTGAACTCATTATTATTATATTGAAGTAATACATGCCATAGTGGTCAATTATTAAGTTTTAGAGAAAAATGGAAACAGAAAGGACATTTATACTTAACATCAAGAAGTGATAGTTAAAATTTCTTGCACACATAATGAGAAAAGAGGGCTTAGGCAAATATTTACACCCCCAAAAGGGGGCAAAACACTAGGAAAGTATAAAAATACTTTTATAATAAAAAATTTAGCAATACATTTTTGGGAAGGAAATGTTACCAGTAATACATTTTGGAAGAAAACCAAAAGAAAGATATTAGCAGTAATTTGTTTTTGGAAAGAGAAATATACCAACAATATATATGACTCTTGACAAAACCCTCTTTACAAAAATATGTCAATAAAACCTGATCTAGAAAGTCCTTTTCCAAAATACAAGACCAGAAGACATCTTGAGTTTTCTAAAAAAAAAGATAATTTTTTCATCAAAATCTGACTAAATAAACCTTCTCACTACAAACAAACATTTAAAAAAATTTTTTAAATACTCTAAAACCCACCTTTTTGGCATTAAATAACCCACAGAGGTTGATTTGTCATTAAAGAAAACTCAAACTCAAACTCAAACTCTATAGATAATTTTCACACATCAGTAATTGTTATATATTATCTGACCTCATGCGTAATTTCACACAAAAGTGTATTTACATTGAGATGGTATTATGAAACAGCAAAAATATGCAAACCAGTTAACAAAAGAAACTAAATATCATTTTGAAGATAAATATTGTTTTGAAAAGTTAAAGAATGTGGATGCCAGGGGATGAGCAAAATTTCCCAGTTCAGGAGAGGTGGAGACAGAAATGTATTTATAGCAAAATTATTTTGATAAAACAGTGTTGCCAAGGTTAGATAATATAAACCTCAGAATTGTTTTATAAACAATGTTCCTGAAATATGAGGTGTTCAAATAAGATTTAACCAATATATATATCAGAAGACAGTTGAGACAGTCAGTCAGCTGTTGAATTCGAAAGAAAGACTAAGTAAGACATAGGGAGAACAGCAGATGATCACAGCTTCTGGCTGCTCACTTGTATGCATGCATTCCACCACCCCCGACCCACTTCCTACTCCACAGTCAACATCATGGAGAAATAAAAAGAAAATGTTGTTGTATACCTTTATTCATATATACATGTTATAGTCATCATTATATCAACAAGAACATCAAGTTTTGGGTTGCAGTTTAATCCTTCCTGTCAAATTTGTTGGTTCCCATGTGCAGCATACAACATAATGACTCACTTCAATTCCTCCAAATTTGATGGATAGTGCTTCCTGAAACACTTGGTGATTCACCATAAATTTTCTATTGGATTTATATTTGGGTTATTGGGTTTATATCTGGGTTATTTACATACTAATCATTCTTTCTCCCTAAACAATCCTTTTGTAGATTTCACTGTGTGAAGTGGACCAAGGTCATGCTGGAAGTTAAATTCATTGTTACCAAACTTGTCCTCACTGTATGGGATACAGATATGCAGCAACATAAACCAATCTTTTCAAGAAACAGATCTTTCTGATACCTTAGTGACAGACATGCACCTCCAAAACAGGTTGAGTGAATTTTTCATTTTTTTCACACATTTGGTATTGCATCTTTCTTGTGAATTTCTCTAGATGTGGGGGATATGATCACAGCAGAAAATACAGAATTTTGATTCCTCAACTGAAAATGACCAAGTTCCAGTGATTGACAGAACAACTTTGATAGTCTCTAGCCTAGATCAAATGATACTGCATCTGCTTTAAAGATAGTAGTAGCTTCAAAATCAGTATCCTGCTGTCATATTCAAGTTGATGGAGTCTCTTGAGTGTTGTGGAATGACAAACTGCTATGTTTCCTAATTTTGGAAATTTCACCACAATTAGCAAATTGATTGGAAATAAGGATCCTATTCAGTTGATATTTGTCTGTAACTGTTGTCTTGACTCTGGAACAATTGTGAGCAGAAGTTTGGAGGAGGCAGTGAGTATTATGATCCCACACATTCAATCAAAAACTGAAATAAAAATTTAGTTTATATTTAAATCGAATAAAGTGTTTATATTATGTTTCAATTGTTTTTACATATTTAAAATGTCTTCATTTGTCACCTTTCTTAGTACTAGATTCTATAGCACCCCCCACCACCACCACTTAAGTCTTAGGGGAATAAAATCAAGGAGTTGGCATCACCAAAGATCACCAAAACTCTGCAAGTCACTATTCTGGAACAGGAGTTAGACCATTTTGAAAAATTTGTTTTGTTATCTATGATAAATATTTATTGGATTGTCCAGAAAGTCCATGCTGATTTTTAAGGGAAATTAAAACTCTAAACTAAATTATGCTATTAAATATTTATTCAAATAAAAATTAACCATTTTGTTGCACAACATTACTCCATTTTTCTTTCAACTTGAAGAGTCCGTCTTCCCAGAATTTTGGAGGTTTCTCAATAAACAATTCATTAAGGTGTTTTTTTAATGTCATTCAAAGAATTGAAAAAAATTTTTCATTGACATTATTTAGCAAGGATCTAAATAAATGAAAATCCAAATATGTGGTGAATATGGCAGGTGGGATAATATATCTCAGCCAAGCTGCAACAATTTTTGCCAGGTTGCCAAAGAAACATGAGATCTGGCATTGTCTTAATGGAAAAAAAATAGCTTTCCTGTTCACCAATTCTGTGTGATTTTCTTGAATCTTTTATTCAGTCAGTTGCAAACAGTACCTTTTTAAAATCATTTAACTTGTTATCTGACCAAAGCTTATACTGCAGGATTCTAATCCCACCAGATGTACAGCATGACTTTCTTAGGATGAAAACTTGCTTTTTGGATGGTAAAAGTTAGCTCACATCACTTTAGTCCCAAGATGGTTTTTGCTAAATATTTTTGTAAACAATCCATTTCTCATCACCTGTCCCGATTTGCTTAAAAAAGGGGGCATTTTCATTGCATTTAAACAGCAAATCACAGATAAAAATGCAATCCAAAAGATTCTTTTTACTCAGATCATGTGGTACCCTAACATTGCAGCAATTTGAGTACCCAGGTTTCACTAAATGCTCCTGGATGGTAGATTTTGATAAATTTAGTGTTTCTGCTAATTTCTGCATTGTTTAATGGGGGTTATTCCTAATCAATGCATTGATTTAGTCATCATCTATAGTGGGGTCAGCCTGAGCATTCTTCATCAATAAGGCTACAATCACCAACTCTAAACTTAGCCAACTACTTCTGTACAGTTCTGTTAGCTAAAGCACCTTCACCATATACAGCACATATCTTTTTTGTTGCTTGTGAGGTATTTTTGCCTTTATAATAATAAAAAAGCATCAAGTGTCTAAAATGCACCTTATAAGCTTTCATTTTGATAGGGATGTAAAATTGACATGAATTAAGTTATTTTAAACTTTCTCTCTCAAGAGATAGTTTGAAGTGTGTTCTCATTGAAAATGTAAGCATATTATATCTGGTGATAAATTTGACATGATCTAATGTTGTAATGGGAACAAATAAAAATCAACATAAACTTTTTGGACAAATCAATATAATAGTTGCATTAGTAAATCTGTAGCTCAACATATAGTTATTAACTGAAAATTGATTTGAAATTTTCACAGTATATGTTATTAATATTCACTAGTGAATTGAGTGCATTGACAATGAAGTATAATAAAAAATAGATATTTGTTACATAAAATAATTGCTGTTTTAATTATTAAGCTGCAGACTTACTGATTCAGTTTTGTATGTATGTGTTTATACAGTTTCATATATAGGTTAGGTTGGATGATTTTGCAACATTGCAACCTTTGGATGCATGCATAGCATAGTAGTTATCAGCAGGGAAAATAGAATTGGCATACTGAGTTCAAATTCTGACAAAGGTTGCTGAGTTCATTTTTGCAGAAATAAGCTTAGGAAAGGTATGAATTGATTTTTCCTTTCTCCCAGATATGGGAAATGTTGACTGGGCTCTTTAGCTTTGGTTGGCAACCAGTCTAGGAGAAGAATAACTCTGGATACCCACTTTTAAGAAATTTTACTTTCTTGATTTTTTTGGGGGGTTTGAAAAAAACTAACAGAATTGTTGCTATCAAAAGGAAAGCTACAACACATCAATTTGGCATTTATTTCTCTTTGAAGTAGTCCCCTTCTGAAGCCAATACTTTATTCAGTGTCATTTCTAATGATGAAAGCATTCCTGGAACTCCTTTTATGGTATAGGGAGCAGCTGCCTCATCACATTCTTTTGAATTTTCTCAGTGTGTTAAAATTTTGTCCCTTTCAACTAGGATTTTATCTTTGGAAAAAGAAAAAATTGCAAGGGGGGAGACTGGGAAATATGGTGGTTGTTTGTTCTGAGGAATGTTGTTATTAGCCAAAAACTGCTGCACAATCTATGGTCAGTGATCAAGACTGTTTAATATGGTGAGATAACCACACTCTACACACTTTCTTTCCAAACACTGCTATAAACAACAGAAGTGAGTAAGAACTTTATAACTTAGTGTGTATGTGTGATTGAGTTCAAAGTCAATCTGTGCTGAGCAAGTTTCCCTCTGCATACTTGAGCTCCGTTAACATAGCAAGAATGCGGATATCCTTTCATCAGACCTTGTCTATGATTAGCTGCTACTTTCAAAACAGCAATTGAATTTCTTTATTTTATGAAGCTGAAAAAATTACACATTCTTCTTACAGAAAAAAAGATAGACAAAATGGATACAAGAAGTTATATTCTATTGAGAGGCAATGAGGATCATTAGTATTTTCTGACAAGAAAAAGATGGATGATCTTTAAATAATTAAAATGTTGCACAATATTTTTTATTTAACTTTTCTTTCTTTTAAGAGATTGTCTGTTTTAGAATCAAAATAAGAAAAAATGTATTTTAATAATTTATATAGCTATTTCTCATTGCCTAGAGATCTGTATCCTGTACTGCAAATTCCCTTGTGTGAGCATATCTGTATCTATAGCTATCTACTTCTCTATCTCAGTCCCCCTTATATATATATGTGTGTGTGTGTGTGTGTGTGTGTGTGTGTGTGTGTGCATATATCACTCACTCAATGTGTGTAGATTAACTGGAAATCTCTCAAAAAGTATGGTATTGCTGCTGACATTTCATTAACAAGTAAATTTTTACAGGATGAGGTTGCTTGACCCATGTCCAACCCATTTTTGATTCAGGGTTGTCCTCTTAGACTTATCAAATAAGGCTAAAGAGTCCAGTCTTTTCTACTATTTAACCAATAGCTGGGAAAAAAGCATTATACATTTCAAAAGGGTACTTTTATGACTGTGAACATAATGCTACATGCACATCTACCTATATATATATATATATATATATATATATATATATATATATATAGGTAGATGACTAATTAGTCATCCACATACAAGCCTGTTTTGCTGTATCACAGCTCATCAGTGTGACTAGACACATCCACTTGCTTCTGGCCGGGATTGAAACTCAACCGATTTTGTGTCAGTCAGAGTTGCTTGATGTATATATATATATATATATTATTTTTGCTTCCTTTCTCTTTTTATATTGTTGTGGATTCCAGGTGAGGAATCGCACAAATTAATAAATAACAGAAACAGATATGGAGATAAAAAATGTAAGTTATATTGATCGTAACATACAAACTGCAATGCAAGTCAGTCAATTTAGGAATACTATTTGTAGAAATAAATATATACAGTCTTAAAATGAAAGAGTATGTCTGGGTAACTGATTCTACTTGAATTGAGCTCAAAGCAACTGCAACTACAACTGTGATTCCAGATCCAACCAACTCCAACTAACTCTGCACCAACTTGCAACTCAACCAAACTCTCAACTGACCAACTGCAGTTCTCTCTTATGGCAGGATTATATATACACTCAGTCGAGTCCATTATTATATTAAAAAGGGGCGATCCCACAACACATATTTCAAGTGACCAACTGTCATTCCTTTATATGGCTGTATGAAAAGCACTTACTGGAAAGCCATATATATAATTTTCATACATATGGTTGTGTCTACGTATGTTTATCCCTTTAAACGATATTTTTAGTAGACACCCATATTCGAGTAGATGCCCCATTTATTTATTAAACACCATATTTATTTATTATTATCTACCGGTCTGACTATGTGACAAATCTTATTAAAGAAAAAAACATGTTCACTTTGGTAGGATTCAAACTTGTGTCCCTGTTTGCAGGAGAAGCTGTTTGTGGACAAAAATAAATAGAATATAAGTCAATAAATATACTGCTTAATAAATAGTGTATACTCAATCTGCTTCGGGTCACTGATGTCCCTACCACAAGAATTTACTCGTGCAACCAGACTGGCAACAAGGTCCCACCCATTTACAGTTAGATCAACTAAATGCAGCCAAAAATTCTACTCCATCAGCTTCTTTTCCCACCTGTGGAACTCCCTTCTGTATACTTGCTTTCCTGATGGCTACAGCCTCCAGGAATTTAAATGCAATGCCAATTCCTATCGCTTATCTACTTGACTCCAGTCCTTTCTACATCACCCTGTATATCTTGTTTTTTTACTTTCTCTCTAACTACACAATTGTCTTCATAGCTGTGTTACAATCCTTCTCTTGCCTTTTCTCTGGCACCCCCTGTAACTGGTTCATCTTTCTCTTCACTCTCCTCCTGCCGAAACTTTTACTCTCTTATGTAGCCTCCTGCACATCAGTGGCAGTAAAAACAGAATGTAATTCTGTTTGAGTATACACACAAACATATATACACTTACACAAACTTACACAAACACACAAACTTACACACATACATAAATATATATAAAAATTACACATTACAAATTTCATAATCCTGCCTTCCAACAACATTTCAACTAAACAAATATGCCATCTTTAACATGGAGACTGTTATCATAAACTGCAAGACAATCAGTGATATAACCAGAAAGAAAAATATACCAAACACTATTACAAATGCCAGAATTTATCAAATAAAATATCTACAATGCAAAAACTTGTAGGTAGTGGAGACACTATGTGATCTAAAAACCTGTGTCTGTGAATATAAGAGTCTTTCATTTAGACTGACATTGAAACAACATGGAATATAACTTTGATTTCACTAATGCCAGACTAATTAAAAAAGAACATGACCCTTAAAAGAGCAAGTATTTTAAAAACATAATAATAGCATAACTACCAATGATATACATTCATTTAAACATTACCTGACATTACCATCTTTTTACAGATCCATTCATCATGAATCTAAATTATGCCCTCATATAGATAAAATATACATAAAATAAATGAAATTATACTAAATTTATCTTCAATGAAAAATCCCAACCCCCCCAAAAATTATCACATCATGCTTATATATATATATATATATATATATATATATATATATATATATATATATATTTGTAAAATACATCTATTTGATGCTTCAGTACACATCATCAGTGATGTTCCTAGCCAAGGTTCATTAGGGGTTTTGGGTTTTCAACATCATACTCCCTCTTTCCAGTGACCCAGTTGATACTGATCAGGTATTGACTTGTGTACTTCCTGTCAGCTACAACTTTTTCCATCTTCTAAAATGCACACCATATGATTCTTCTTGAAAATTTATTGTCCAATCCCGGATGACTTCTGCTTTACCAGTAACATACACTCTTCCATAAAAAAGGAAGGAAACTGAGCCTCAATTTTTCATCTATCTATGATCGTGAATGTGGCAGCATGCTTGGTTTGAAGTGGTAAGTACAGATTTGATTCCCCTCCCTCTCAAGTCACATACACTCACTCACACACACAGAGAAATGCACTCAAACATCAGATTCTGCTTACACTTATCCTCACTTTCATTCATGTTAATATTCAGGCAATGTTAAAAAAAAAATACTGTAACCCTGGCAGGGGAAAAACAGGTGCTAGATCCTAGCTATGGATTACTCGTAGGTAACAATGGTTTGTGGTAAACCTAATTCTGTTCACTAGTCAAGCCTTCATTGTCAGTTGAAGTTTTAGGTTATAACCAGGACCCAAACTATGAAAAAAATAAAATAAAATAAAAAAATAAAAAATAAATAAAATTTTAAAAAATTAAAAAATATATATAAATAGTTTAAAAAAGATAAGTATTAAAAAATATAAATATATATATATATATAACTGGACACACATATCCAAGGATGCCTGTTTACCAGGGTGTCTAGCTAATCTTCATTGCAGATGCCTGTTCAGGCACATTTGTGTTTGCTTAAAACCCACGGAGCCCACTTGTGGATTATACTGCAACTATGTTGAGTAGACATTAGTTACAGTTTCTAGGAGGAAGCGCATTATCTAGTATGAATAACAGTCTGAACAAAGCCAGGATGCTCAGACATTTGGTTACAATGACTTGCTACTTTATGGTAGGACAATCATTGAAAGCTCCTAAAAAGTCTCATCTAATATATATATATATATATATATGTGCAAATTCAGACAATCAAACAAATGTTGCTATAAATAAAGACTGAGGGAAACACTGTAAATGTAGGGATGCTAATAAGAAGCTGAATGAATTAGACATCAAAAACTTTAACTTATATCTATAAGTTAAGCATCCCTACATTTTCAGTATATTTCTTAGCATATAATTATAACCACTATTTATTTATATTTTATTCCCTCATTCTGTATATATATATTGTGTGTGTATTTTGGCAGCATTTTTTCATTAATATGGGTTTCATTGAATAATATAGACAAGTTCTGTCTATTTATTTTGTGTAAGATCCTTTTGTATGATCTGATTAGCTTGATAGTGCTGTCATGGAAAGACGACAAGAAATTGCAATGATTATTGATTTTTTTATCAGGTCTGAGCTTTTGGCTTACATAAGCCATTATCAAAGGATGAACATTTAATATTCAGTGAACATAGAACATTTAAATTATTAACAGAATGGAGTTATACAGAGAAAATTAAACAAGTCCATTTTTTACGTCGCATGTGGCTGCAGGCCTAGAAAGAATGGTGGTAGTGGGTTTTTGGTCAATTGAGAGTATAGTGGCATGAGGGGATTGGTCAGGGAACTGCTACTACTATGGTGTAGGGGGTAAGTATAAAAAAATCAACAATTATTGCAATTTCTTGTCGTCTTTCCATGACAACACTGGAATATATATATATATATATATATATATATATATATATATATATTATTAGTAATAAAACAATTATTTAGATTGCAGATATTCTTTCAAGAAGAAAACATAATTTTTCAATTTTGCTATTCAAATACACAAATTACCACTGGTTGCTGACCTCAATATATATATATATATTAGAAAAAATTACTGACAAAGTGTAAAATGAATTTTTGTAATTTGTTTCATCCTTTAGGGATTTATCTGATTAAAGTGATGTAAACATTGCTGTGATTACATATGCACATGAAGGAGAGAGGACTTGGAAAATTTGAATTTTTTTTAAATATATGTTTGGGCATATATTCTAGCCAATTTCATATAATTTCTTTTTCTTTCCCTATATATATATATATATATATATATATATATATATATATATATATATATATATATATATATATATATATACAAATTTATTTTTATAAATACACTACTTACAGAATAAAATCTATACATTTGCCTTGATAAAGTCCATCAAAACAAAGAAATATATATATATAATCAATAATAAATGTGTTGTTAAAAATATTTCCTTTTGTTTATATATATATATATATATATATATATGTGTGTGTGTGTGTGTGTGTGTGTGTGTGTGTGTGTGTGTGTGTAAGTGAATGGTAAGCCATGAAGATGCAGAGGATAATCAAAATGATTTTATCTAATTAATATAAATTATCAATTAGATAGAAATAGAGAGCTCAATGGTTATTATCCAGAGCAAATATATTGAGAAGAAAACACAACATATAATTCAACTGTTATAAATTCAGTATTTTTAGCAATGTAAAGAAAATTTTTTACAATTGCCTTGTTCAGACCATTGATGAATAAATAAATCTTTGAATAAATAAATATTCTGAAATTCAATACTTTTAAGATATTTACTTATTCATCAATGGTCTGAACAAGGCAATCTTTTTAAATTGCTGAAATAAATTCTGGATTTATAACTGTTTAATTATGTCTTGGTTATTTTCTAGTCATTTGCTGTGCACCATTGGACCCATTTCTCCCCATAGCCATTATGATTTCATATTTATTAAAGATATTGGATCGAGGAATGCAATATTTGTACTCAGAATGCTCTCTGGAAAAGCAATACAAATGTAGAAGGACTTCTATTTGTGCTTTATAGACTATGCATTGGTGTTTGACAAAGTATGCCACAAAGACTTGATAGAGATGCTTGACAACCTCAACATTTCAGAAAAGACATTAGGATAATCCAAAATCTATATTGGCAACAAACCCTTTGCATATGGATAGGAAGTGAATTCAGCAGGTATAAAAAATAGAAAGGAGCATAAGACAAGAACATGTTTTCTCACCGGATCTGTTCAACTTATATAGCAAAACAATTCTGAGAGAAATAAAATTGTTTCCAGGATTTTTCATTAGTGACCACAATCATTACAATGTAAGATGCATAAATGACATGGTGTTGATAGCAGACATGGAAAGAAGAATGCAGGACCTCCTACAAAAGGTAGCAAGAGAAAGCAAGAAGAAAGGACTAAGCATAACATTTTCAAGCATGGCCAAGGATACATTTCAAAAGCTAGACAGAGTACTGAGAGACAGGAAAATCTCATTGGAAACAAAGAAAAGAGTGCTGAATTGATATGTGATATTACTCCTTCTGTATGTTGGTGAATGTTGGACAATCTCATCAAGGATGAAAGAGAGGTTTGTGGCAGCAGAAATGTGGTTTTATAGAAGGATGCTGAGGATACCATGGACTGAGCATGTGAGCAACAATGAGGTGTTGGAGAGGATGCAAATGGGACACATAATGAGGAAAGAGAGCCTGGAGAATTTAATACTCACAAAGTGAATAGAAAGAAAGAGAGTCAGGGAAAAGCAACACAAGATCCTATTTGACAGGCCTAAGCAAATGAACAGCAGAGCAGGGTTTACGAGAGACACCAAGAAGAAAAATATTAAGAGTGACAAGAGACAGAACCAAGTGGAAGTCCATGGTCACCTATGTACTGAAGGGACATGTTACATGAAGAAGAAGAATTATGTGTTGAGATTTCTTTTCAACACACACACACACACACACACACACACACACACACACACACACACACACACACACACATTAATAATAATAATAATAACAATGATCGTGTGTGTGTGAATGTGTGCATATGCTTGAATCTATGTATGTGGATGCATGTGTGTATGTGTGAGCATGTATACATTTATATATATATATATATATATATATATATATATACAACCTGTACTGATCATTACATGTACCGTATGAATAATTATGAAAAATTAAAATTTGATAAAAAGAATTTCTATAATCTTAATGAACACTCAATGAAAATATATTTTTTAAGTTGATCAAGTTCAGGCAAAATAAATTCATTAAATTAAATGAAATATGATATTTCAATTAGGAAGAAGCCAACTTAAAATAGAATTTACATAAAAAAATAAAATTTACATGTTATTTAAAATTTATATCAAATTATCACTTTACAAAATGTTATCTTTCTAACATCTATAATAATTTAGTCATTTAAACTTAGTCATTTAAATCTAGTTATTTAAAATTTGATATTTTTCAACAAACATAATATTAATGATTTTAGGAAACAATTATGCACCAAGCTATAAGCTTACAATGCTATTCACACATCATATATCAGATGTTTGAGAAAACATTCAAAAGATTCATTTCCTGCTTTTTGTAACATTCACTACTGCTAAAACAACACTTTGTTATCAAAGACAAAATTTCAAATATTTTTACAAAACATTTGCATAAAAAATTGTTATTTTATGCAAATGTTGTTCATCCTTCACTTTTACCTTTTTGGTAAATTTCTGGAATTTTAAACAAGGTTCCATTTAAAATAAAGCCTTCACAAGCTATTTCAATACAAATATATATATGAAAACCAGTTAGATGTTTAAATTTTTATTTCCTTATTGACAATTTGTTTCTCTCATTTGGAGCCTTATTATTTTCATCATAACATTTTATATGCAGTTTTGCTCCCACCAAAATGGACTGCTAAAGCAGTGATATATGTTTTGCTGAAACTTTTATATTTAAAAAATTGGTAATTTTTTTAGATTAAAGTAATTAAGTTTTTCTTGTCAGAATCCATCTTGCACATTTATAAATTTACCATTCATCCTTGCATTAAATACTGTTGCCATATCTGGTTGAGTACTCCTGCTATTCATCTCGAGGTCCTTGACAAAATCCAAAGAAGGATCTGCAGTATAGACAGTTCTGGCAGCTCTAGTTCAGTCACTTACTTACTGAAATGAGGTGGCTTCCCTCTGTCTTTTCTACAAATATTTTCATGGCAACTGCTCTGATGAGCTTTTTTTCCTGTTGTCCCATCTACATAAATTTAAGCATGCTACTAGATTGGCATCTAGGTCCCACTCTTTTACCATTGAAATAGTTAAATTCAAATGCCACTTCTATTTTGACAATTCTTTTTCTTGCACTTCCTGTCTGTGAAACTCCATTTTGTTTACTTACTTCCCTGATCAATCTCTAAAAATTTAAATGCAATTGCCATTTTGTATTTTCTTGAATCCTGTTCATCTTTTATCATTTCTTCAATACCCCTGCTCCCAGTCTTTTCTCCTACTGTTACCCCCTGCAGACTGGTGGTGGTCCCACTTTCCTTGGGTGAATTTATCAAAAAAATGATAAGTAGTTATTAAATGAGCACAAATGACTCCAATCAAATATAAACAACAATGACTAGTAGGATTAATAATGAATACAACCATTCTGCATAATAAAGAATAACAGTTCACATTGTTTAGTGTACAAGTTTTTACAATGTATAAACATTTAAAAGATTAAAAATCAGAACATCAAAATACTTAAAACATTTAAAATATCAAAACATTAAACATTTAAACATTCAGAAATGAAAAATATCAGAATGTTTAAAAAATCAGAAAATCAAAATATCAGAATAGTTAAAACATCAAAAAACAAGACAACAAAATATTTAAAATAACAAAACATTTAAAACATCAGAAAATTTAAACATCAGAACATTTACAACATCAAAAATCAAAATATTTAAAACATCAGAAAATAATGACATTTGATTTTTTTAAATCAGCTAAACATTTAAATTGTTTGGAGCCCGAAAAAAATCAAAATGTTTAAAATAACATTTTCAAGCATCACACATCATAAAAATGAGTAAGTAAAAGTTGATGTAAAAAAAGAAACAAAGAGTTTGATGTATTTGTACCAAATATGGCCGAAAATGTATGGATGATACAACCTGTACATTATTCTGATCTTTTTACTTTTAGATATTTATTATATTTTCCCACCAAAATATATATATATATATAACCTTTGCTATTCATACAATGGTCAGATTTTATCAAAATGATACTTAGAATTGATCAAGAATTTATTGAAAATTTGATTTGAACTGATAGTCAAAGAAAATATTTTTAAATCACAGTTTTAAACTTATTTTTATTTAATTTATACAAAATCTGTATTCCATTCATGAAGCTACATTTATGTGTATGACACATTTGAAAAGTTCAAAAGCTGTGGGTCATTTATTTTCATATGAATTTAATGTTTTCCTTCTTAACTGACAGAGGAGAGGTTTTGAATATTTTTTCTCAAAGATTGTTTCTTAGCAATCACCATATGATTTCAAATTTGTTGAAGCAATAGATGCGCAGAACAATGAATTAGATTTTCATTTTCAACAATACATTTTACTATTTTTTTTCATTTTAATGGACAATCATACTCAAGAAATATGGAAAAATATAAAAGCAGAACAAATGTCAAGTAAATTACTTGCTTGAAAAATTCAAACCCCCATCCAGCACATTTCAGAGCCGAAAGTCTTGCCAATGAACCCAGCTTTCAATGCATTGTGAAATTGGTCAAGACCTAAATTCTAAAGGCAAATCAAATTAAGTCCATCTATTCTGATATGGTTAATCAGCACTAGGAGAAGTCTACTGATGCTTAGATAATTAATTGTAATTTGCTAACCTTGTGAATTTGCTGAAAAAATTTTATTACCTTTGTGAAGAGGTTTTACTATCACTTTGTTGTTTTATCTGTTTCTATTTCTTTGGATGATAGCTTACAAGTTAGAGTATTGTACTATAAACACCAAGGTTTAGGGCTTGAAAACTGTTCTTTTATCAAATGAGGCTCAATATTTCTAGAAATCTCTCTTTATTTTAGAAGGAATATAAGCGTTACCCAATTTGTTGAAATGGGCTATCAATTCATTTTGCTTATCTGACAAGTAGAAGGAATAAGTATTATCCATATAATCTATAAGAATCTACCAAAAATTCTATTTAAGCATTAATGTATTCAAATTATACATATAACAACTCCATTTCATGAGTAATGATTCTATTAATTCATATGATTGCATGTATAGTGCAATGGTTTGCAGTTCAGAAAAAGAAATTGACAAACAAAATTTGTTTGAATTTCAGCCAAATTCATTACATTTGCTTCCACACAAATATCATTGGGAAAGCTATAAATTCATCAGCTGTGAGATAAATTGTATATTTACCCTGGTGAGAGGCATACTATAGAAACTATTTAAAAAATGATGAGGTTTACAAGTGCAGTGCAGGATTATGGATTCTAAAACCTAAATTAAAGAATAAAAGAAATGAAGGCTCTTTCAGTTTTATTTTGAGTACACAACATGTAGATTGAGTGTTGAAAAAATTAAGTGAAAGAAAAATAGCAAAATACTGTGATTAAATTGTAAAATTCATTTTTTTTAATTGCAAATATTACTATGGTAGGATTTTTTAATTCATTTATTTTGATCATCTTATTTACATCATGAACAAGATCCTGTGAAAGTGATCCACAAAAAAATTATATATGAGGTTAAGAATCAGCAAAATTAGTCTATTTTTACTCTCAGAAAGTGTCTGTAGTTAATATTTTTCATAAGTTTTCTATTCAACAATTGATTTTTAAATATTTAATTTGCTATCTCTATTCCCATGTCAAGTATAGACATTTTCATATCTGCTAGTTTAATATATATGCTTTTAGAATTTGTGTTTATACATTACAGTGAATGAACATTTTAGCATGTTTGTTTAATAGATACTACCTGTGGTATCAGCCTAATGATTTTGAAAAAGTAACATTTTTATTTAAGTTTCCATGAATTTTATTATGCCTCATCTTTTGATGTCAGGCAGAAGAGACTTGCAACTGAATGAGAAAGTTATTCCTTCTGTATTGTACATAACAGGGATATATATATATATATATATATATAAGAAGTTTTAACATTATTGTTCAAATGTTTTGACATAATTGTTCACTCTTCGGGGTTTTTGTTCACACCCTGAAGAGTGAAGACATCACAATAATGCCTTCACAAAACTACAAAGTCGGCAAGATTAAAATAACACTGATCTGCTAAGTGACAAAACTTCTTCACATTAATTCTATTGATGTTGTATCTCTGTCTTGATATCAAGCAATTTATGACAAAAAACCTGCTTGTCTCTCATTGGAAATGTTGGAAAATCAGTTCTTATAAATTGTCTGAAGATACGAAAAGGTTGAAACCTAGGTTGCAGAAATAGCTCATTTCTAAATGAAAAATATTAAAAGCTCTACAATATAAATGTATTAATCACTTTTTAATACAACTTTGAACTGGTCTAATTTAATTATGATCAAAAACTAATTATATATATATATAATGTGTGTGTGTGTGTGTGTGTGTGTGTGTGTGTAATAAATAAATGTACATATGAGAATACACACATGTATAAAAATATTATTCAGGTGGTGATAAAACAGAACTCAGTGTAGTATAAACAGAGATATTAATTATATATTACTTGATATTGATATATATATTGTCCATCCATACATACATATTATTTATACATACAGCCATACATATTATTAATTAATAATAATTTTTTCTAAAATTTTAATTTTTTCTTTTTTAAAATTTTAATTTTAAAATCTTTTAACTTCATGTAATTATGGTCTATTTAAATTTTACTCTTGATAAATTAAAAGACATTAGAAGATTTAACTACCATAAACATCAAGTGAACTTAAATTTAAATCTGTTAAATGGTCAGTTTGCAATATGCACCTGATGATTGTGTAATTCTAAGTCATGCTCCCTATGTAGAATAATATGCATATTTATTGACATATATATATATATATATATGTGTGTGTGTCTATGGCTATATCATGTTGAATACACCGGTTCCCATCCGATCACTGAAGTTAAGCAAAATCGAGCCTGGTCAGTATTTAAATGGGTGACCATTTGGGAATACCAGGTGCTGTAAACGTAAGGACCAAGAATGGTCCACCGGTCCTCCAGGTTTGGGGGTTGGGTGCAGGGCTAACAACCTTGCCCCGTACAAAACAGTTTGTTACAGAAACAGTAACAAAAAAATTTGCTGCCCTATGCACCACTGGGTGTGATGGATAAATGATATATATATATATATATATATATATATATATATATATATATGCATGGTGGAGTAACAAATAGTTGATCAGATTGAGGAATTAGAGAGCTTTGCTCTATTCAAATTGGTTACAATTAATAACCTTGGGAAAGGTATGTATCCATTTCTTCTCTCCTCAGCTATGAGTAAATAGCAGGACAGACTGGTCCTATAGTTTAGGATGGTGTATGGTCTAGGAAATGTTGTGAATGGTCTAGGAGAATGCTGAATTTCAAACCTGCAGAGGGTCTTTTGGGGACCTTGTGGCATAACTTTGCACCAGTTACCTGTATTTGGCTCTTCCAAAAAGTATGGTCAGTTCTGCACAAGTCTTCAGAACTTGTCCAGTATATATATATATATATAAGCTGATCAGATGTAAATATATTGGCCAGTGAGAAAATGAATTAGAGAAGTTCTGACTGAAAATGGGATACACTGAACTCCCAAAATTATGTAAATCATTTTTTATCATTTTCATAATTCACTTAATTTTGATAAATTTTCTGCTGAACGATTTGTTCTTCTTACTACTTGCATGTTATCCATCTACATTCCATTGTTCAGTTTCAGGAGTAGAGGTTTAACCTCTTGTTTAAGCTCAAGTTTCTAGTCCCTTTAAATGTCTACTTCAACTCTATACTTCTAACATCTCTGTCTAAGCTCTGAAATTTTATTTACTTCCTTTTTTTTTTTGGCTATCAATAGAAGTAATATGTTCCCTTATCATCTGGTTTCTTCCCATTGTTTTGAACACGAGTACAGGTTTATACTATAAAAGTATTTATAGAAAAGGCACTAGTGAGGTATGTTATTGCAAGGGAAAAGTGATTGAAGCTGAGATTCAAGTATAGGACAAATAACATTGCAGATTCTTCTTTGTATTTTATCAAGAATCTCTAAATATATACCTGAGACACCAGACCCAATGTGACAGCAATATTTAAAGCATTGATGAGTCATAGTCATGCAAATATGTAAGCCAGATTCTAATGTGAGAAATATTTAAAAAATAGTTCATAATTTACTAAAAATCAGCACTTACAAATAACAATGTAGCTATTTTTTATTAATCTATTTATCTATTATCAGTGTACGTTTTTATTAGTTACACTTCTACTTGCTTTTTTTCTATTTATTTTTCTCTTTGATTCCTCCTTATTTTCTTTGTCTTCCAAGTAATAATGATCTCCTAGAATTCTATGCATTTAAATTTTGTTTGGTCCCAAAAGGGTTGGCTATCAAGTGTTAAAGCAGAAAAATTTACAGCTTTTATTTCTTTTACTCTGAATGATATAAACTACTGTTTCTTTTTTATTACAATCAAATAACTTTAAAAACTGTAATTCTATTTATTTATTTGCTAAGTTGGACAAAATTGGAATGAAACTGTATTTTTATTTTTTGAAGTGAAGTATTTCTTGTTAACTTAAGAGAAGCCAATGAAAACTTAGTTTACAACAATGCTAGTTTATAAAATGATTGAAGATTACAGATAATCTGAATGTAAAAGACCCACAAATAATCAACTTCCATGAAGACCACAGAAAACCTTAAAATTTTACATCAAAATTTACATTAAAATTTTTTCTATCTTTGAAAAAAATGTATTTTTTTCATGTGTAAAAATACTAATATTGCATTAAATAATAGATAAAGTAAGATGGATCAGGAAGCAAGTACAATAGAGTAAATGCTCAAATCTAATTTTCTCTATTTTCCTTCTGCCATCATTCAACTTCTTTATAAATAGAAAATATCTATTAATTCGTAATAACATCTAAACTATGTGTCATATGCTGACACACAAAAATGTTTTCCTCCAATTTCTTCATTAATAGTAAATATATATTAATTGGCAATAATATCTTGACTATGTCTCATGCACATACACAGAGATACAAAAATGTTTTCCTTTAACATCTCTATAGATAGAAAATATGTATTTATTAAAAATAACACCTGGACTACATTTCATATGTATTTAGTAGCAATAACATCTGTGCTATGTGGCATACACTTGCATACAAAATAAATAGAAAATATACAGGGTGTGGCTTAAGTAACATCCTTTTCTGTTTATTAACTTTTATTGAACAAAATTATACATCATTTGTTTTGATTAAAAACTATTTAACATATTCAAAATTCTCTTCATGTTAAGTACAATGCCTATCAGCTACAATTCTACAAACCATTTGACACATTTATAAATTAATTTAATAAATTTTATCAGAAATTACTTGTAGTTCAGGAATTGTTTTCAGTTTCAGCCTGTAAACAATATCTTTGAGTACACCCCACAAGAAATAATCCGGTGACATTAAAGCTGGTGATCATAATGGCAATTCTCATTGTTCTACATTGTCTTATTCATCTCAGCTCTAAGAAAAAAAATGGCAGTTACTTTTGCCATACCCAGTATATTAGCAACAACATCTAGGTTATATGTCATATGCTGACATACAGAATGTTTTCTTATTATGTTTCACAGTAAAATAACTTTCAAACTGCTGACTTCATAGAAAGGTTTTTGAATATGACAGGTTTTCATTTATAAAATGTGTCAAGAAAAAAACATTTTTATATCTTTATGTAAAATAAAATGCTAATACTGAATAATGAAACCATGAATATTATTATTTTATTATCTGTCTATATTTCTGAGGGATGTGCGTTGTGGTACAGTGGATATCGGCTCGGAATGAGAAAACGGGGAGCCGAGTTCGAATTCCAGTTGAATCCATTGTATTCACTTACATGCAAATACCCTTGGGAAAGGTATTAATCTGTCTCTTCCTTCCAGTTATGGGTTAAATAACAGGACAGATTGGGTTCTATAGCCTTGGTCGGCAACCAGTCTACCGCAGAAAGCAATGGCAACCTACTGCAGGATAATCTTCTGCCCAGTCAGTCATGTCTCTTTCAAGACATGATCGCCCAAGCGTGTATTACGTATGGCACTTAACTGACTGATATTTATGAGATGAGATAATACAACCACTTACACTATTTACATTGTTTGAATTATTGTACTCATCTTTATTCTCATATTCATGACTTTTCAGCTGTTGTATGATCTGTTCTTCTTCAAACTGAACCCTTGATTTTGTTCACCAGAGTACATTGTTCTAGTTCCATGTGCCATGCCTTTTCTGGATACTCCATTTCAGTAACTCAACTTGGAGAGTTGAGTTACTGAAACTGTTTCACTAATTTCACATTTTGTAATAATCTTTTTCCTACCTGCAAATTATTACTGTTATTATTCTATTAGCTTGAGTATAATGGATATTCTATATGCGTAATGTTTTGCACATTTTTGTAACAACCAAACAAAAAAATAAAAAAATAATAAAAATAATATATATATATATATATATATATGAATAAAGATAAAAGGAAAAATTTCTTCATCAATGCATTTTGACATCTAAAGGACATTTTCAAGGTAAATATAAGGATTTTATTTTGCAACAAGTATTTATAAACAGGTACAAAAATTTCATGAGCTATTCAAAAATTTTAAATTTAAGAACACTCATAAATATTCTTCAACCTTACTGTGAAAGTCAAGGTAAGCCATGACAGATGCTAAGTGCTGTAATTTAATGCCTAATAAACAAAAGTTAAAAATGTTATTGTTGATACAGATATATTTTTATTAATTTGATGAAATAATTAAGTATATATTTATTTTTTGTACTGGAAGTTTTTAAATTTAAGTTTTTTCTTAATTTGAAAAAAAATTATGATCATCTATGTTGGCTTGGGAATGGAGTATATCTATTAAGAAAGGAGATATTTAAATAAATAAATGGCAAATTCTGTCTGCCCGTTCATGTGTCTCAAACCCATCTAATTTGGACCACACTTGCTCTATATAGACATATATCTTTTTGATCTTGGGTTTGAGAAATTGAAATTTTTCATCTGGTCATTGAACATCCAGCATTTGGATTTGTGTTCTGATAAATTTAAAATAATGGGAAAAAATTGGAGCATCTTTTAAATTGGGGCACTTTATGGGTTTCTTACTGAAGATTAAAATGTATAATCTTTTTAACTGGAATATTTTTTACATTTTACTAAGAATTAAAATTGATAATCTTTAGTCATGTAATTAATTAAATATATGTGGATATAACTCCATTAAATGTAAGTAAGTTTTGCTTACTTTTATTGTGAAAAGGAATTCCTTGCATTGATTTTAGTCAGAGGGGAATATGTACTTGAACATATTTTTATTACAGAGAAAATATTCTAAGAAAAGCCTGGTGAGAGCAAACGCATTTAGTTGAAATAAATAAAATAGCTGTAAAACCACTACTGAAGGACAAGGCAACCATGTTTTTTTTAATCATTTTACTCCAGACAAGACAATAATGTTACTAAGATGCAAGAGGTTACTGGGAGTGGAAGTGAATGAGGAGACTTTAGTAATGAGAAAAAAACCCAAAAAAGAACCGGATTTAGGAAGAAGAGGATGGCAATTATCATGCCTACCGTCAACTCCAAAACAAGTCTTTTCGGGGATATAGTTTCCTAAAATGATGATGATAATTATGAGAGGCATGTAGCATTTTTGAATAATTAATGACAAAGAAAATTATGAATGACATAAACCTTTGAAAGGTAAAATACTGTTTTTGAAGAGAAAAATTCACATTGGTTATCCAGTTGCAAGAGATGTCATCAAATAAGTACCAGAGATAGTGGGAATGAGAGTGAATAATTCTAAAGTTGGTTAAAAGTAAGGAATGGTGGATATTTTATGTTCATTTTATTTTTTGATCTTTAAAGTTTTCTGATTTGTGTGGTTGTATCTGATATAAATTCTTCAGACACAGACATCACTAAAAATTTGCAAATTTCTCAAGAAATTTCAAGTAAGGGATGTATTATCAACATTTTTCCATGCATAAAAAGAAAGATTTTTTTCCTTTACAATTTGCATTATGATGCGTAGCATTATGAAATTTATCGCTTTTTCATTCAAATAATTACGGACAATTATCCCGCAGGGATTATATTTTTTGTAGGATTATAATTCTGCATAAATTTTAATTATTATCATTAATATTTAAATTAAAGTTGTTTCCATTTTGCCTGGCTTGAATTATGTAGAATACATCTAAATCCAAATGCTAATCAATCATTGACCCACCCACTTTAAGTTTGTCTGAAAGAAAACACTGCTAGACTTTGGTAGGGAAAATTAGCAGTATATATATATATATATATATATATATATATATATATACATATTAGTCATCCACATACAAGCCCGTTTTGCTGTGTGTGTCCATGTGTGTGTATGCGTGTGTGTAGCATAGTGTGTAGTGTGTGTATAGGGCAGTAAATTTTCTTGCAAGCATCTTTTGTTGACTATGGCCAACAAGGAAGATTTTATTCATTTTTTATTCATTTTTTTGCAGAATCCATTTTTCTGGAGATAAGGAATGTAAAAAATTTTCCATAATTATCATCCAATGCACTTTCGGCTGTTTTCAAGGGTATGATGTTTCTGTTATTATATTATCTTCATGTTTTGACTGTATCATAGTAATTTACCTTGTGTTGGTTTTGAAAAAGGAGCATTCATTCTCACTTTCCACACATGGCTAGAAATCATGTGAGTATCTTTCTATTTTCAAAAACTTTCAATTTCTACTATTAAATAATGTAAGGTTGATGGTAGGTGAGGATTGTTTGATATATAGTGCCTCTCTAATAGTGAGATGTTTTTGATATTCTGATTATTCTTGTATTTTCAACCAGAATTTTCCTTAATCGTTCTGGTAAATTATGAGATAATAAATGTTTTTTTATAGCTCTTTGGTTTGATAAGTGACATATAAGACATCTACTCAAAGAGATGGTAGTGTGTCTAATATAGGTAACTGATTTGTGACAAGAAACACAGTCTTGTATTGGGCATTGAAATTCATACACTTTATTAGTTATTGAGAGTTTAGATTTAATGGATTTATTTTGATTAGGGATTACATTTCCTGTAATATATTATAAATTTCACATGTTTTTGAGGAATTATAGCAGAAATATAGTGTTTAATAATTTTTTGCTTAGCAAATTTGTCCTGTTTATAATTATTGTACATTTGGTTGCAGTAAAATATGTTGATGTTTATCGTGTGCTATTTTTAATATTGATATGTTGTGCATTTTTTAAGAATAACTTTATTTGTTGATCAATTATGTAGTTTGGAAAATTATAGTTGACTAATGTTTGTTTTATGTGTTTCAGTTTACTCAAAAATATTTTTTCGGAAAAGGAATTCTGGTGTGCTCTATTTAAGAAGTTTGTTATCACTATTTTATAGATTTCCTGACATTTGCTATTATATTTTAGAAGACAAAGGTTCTTACTGGTGGGTAAGGTAAGGGGTAAATTCTTTGGTTTTTAGTTCTATATTAATGACAAAGAATTGGATTTTGTTATTGACCATGAGTTCATATGTAAATTTTAGCACTGAGTTATTTTCAAATATTGATTTCAGATTTATAATTTTGTCCTCATTTCTTATGAAAGTGAAGATATCATCAACATACTCAATTCTATTTTTTCAAAATGCCAAGGAATCAAAATTAATGTGTGAGGTTTCATTGCATGAGGTTTTAAAGTTTTCCAAATTAGACTTTTGGCCTAAATTAGTCTTTCAGTTAGAATTGAACTTATCACCTGAAATTATACATATTGCACGAATCGGAGGTTTTCAAGTTTCATGGATTGAATTGTGGAATTCAACATAATGTTCTTCAACATTATCATTTCTGTTTTCTAAACTGGACCAGAGGTCTCTTTAGTTTTGGGGCAGAGAGCCATTTAACTCTTTGCAGAAGTAGACTTAAAAGTTTGCATGGGGTGTGACTTTTGAGATAGTTTAAAGTAATCCTGGGTACAGATTTACATTTCTTGAAATTGGATAATGGCACTCTCAAAAATTTTCCCTCAAAATTACTCTCTCTGTGTGGCATTCTTTAGATAGAAGTTGTGCGCACACACACACACACACACACACACACATATATATATATATATATATATATACCTGCAACTCTTCTGGGTGGTCTCCTTGTTTAAATTGGTGAATGGTGTCATAATCCTTGCTTTCAGTTCATCTTTGGTGTTACAAAGGGTTTGTTGGTCTTTTGCTCAACTGCACACTGCATATAATAATCAAGTGGGTAGCAGTCTGTGGAGTTAGGTAGCCAGATGTAAGGGCTAATATGACCACAGAAATTGTTTGACAGCCATAACTGTGTTCTCTTACTTGTGGGGCATAGTGCAGAGTCCAGTTGCCAGACTTATAGGGTCTTCCAGCAGCCATCCTCTTGACCCAGAGCAGCACTACCTCCTCAAAGCACTTGATATAAGCCTTTGTGTTGAATCTGAGGCCATCAACAACAAATTCAGGAGTTTTTTTCGTATCAGAAGTTTCAGAGTGATTTTTCAGAGCTGCTGTACCTTTATAATCACCATTAGACTCATCCAACTCTTTCTGAATCTTATGGACTGCCCTCTGACTGATACCTAAATGCTCTGAAATGTTTATATTGGAGCTCCCAGCATAGTACAGCATGCTGTTTTCAAATTTCTGGTGAAGTGAATTGCATTATTGTGCTCTTTTTCTTACAGATGGTGCCTAAGTGACTCTACATGGACTAAATTAAAAATATAGAATGGTGATCATTTACGCATCGCACTGTGTGTGTGTGTGTGTGTGTGTGTGTGTGTGTGTGTGTGTCTGTGTGTGTGTGTGTGTGCGCACATAGATGTGTACATGCTGTGTATGTGTGCATTTAGTTTATGCCATATTTCTGCTATTATTTCAGTTGTTATTTTCACCAATTGTGCTACAGTTAGCAAGCACAAAGTATTCAGTTTCTTGGTTGTTCAGTTCTGAATATTGATAATAATGTTATGTAGTTCCATTATGAGAATCATGACAGAAAGCTGATGGCTTTAGCCTAAAAATCTCCCTCTAGCAAAATAAAATATCTGCTAGGGAAGGGGACATGATACACTGGTGTTGGTTGGAAATAGGCAAATCTGTTGGTTTGCTTAAGGAGAATTTCTTCTGCAGAATTGAATCTACAACAAATTCTGGAGCACCTGTCTTGTGTCCTATACCAGCTGATTACCATCATCTGCATAATGACCACTCTACTTAAACCTGAAGCCTCCAACCTGCTCCTGTTTCCATCCACACCCTTGGCCTGAATTTGATACAGTGTTGGGCAAGGGAATGACTCAAAAGCAGGCAGTGTTTCAAGTAGATTCTTTCTTTATCACTTTTATGACTTCTCACTACCACCCTCTCTCTTGCATTGTGTCCTTTCTTTCACTTTCATTTCTATATTTCTTTTTTCTTTCTTTCTCTCTTGCCCACTTTTTCTTCTCTCTCCACCTTTACATTAACCCTTTCTTTCTCGATGTCATTTTTTTGTTTTTCTCTCTATCTGTCATTGTCATTTTCTTTTCTCTCTATTTTACCTTTTTTGTTCTGCCCTCTATCTTGTATTTTTCTTTGTCTTTTTCTAAATTTTCTTCTCCCTCTCTCTACTTTTTTCTTTAATTACTGCCTCACTTTGTCTAGCTTTTTCTTTGATCTCTTTCTCAGCAATTCTTGTTTTCCTCTCTCTTTCTATTATGGTGTTTTCTTTTTCCTCTCCCTCTCTGCATTTTCATTTTTACTTTTAAACTCTGTTTTCATTTCTCTTTCTATCTTTTTGTGCTTTAATTTCTCTCACTCTCTGCTTCTGTTTTCCATTCTTTCTCTTTTTTCTTTATTCTTTCATTCTTTGTTCTCACCGTTTTTTTTCTCCCTCCTATTATTCTTTTTTCATCTTTTCTCTTCCACCTTTTCATTTTCTCTCTCCTCTTTTTATTTGCTGCTTTTTTTTTCTCTCCACATCTTTTTTGTTTGTTTGTTTCTTTCACTTTTTTTTTCTGTTTCATAATCAAATTTTCTATTAATCAGAAATCAGTGTTTTTGTTTTACATTTCTTTCCTGTCTCTATATTATTTCTTACTTCTCTTTCCTTTATTCTTTCTTATTTTACTTTAACTTCTTTTTTTTTTCTTTTCATTTCTTTCTTTACCTTCATATTTTCACTTCTCTTTTTGCTTTTTTCTTTCTTCTCATTTTTTTTCCTTATGTTTGATGTTTACATTCTAGCACTAAATTTCTCTTTTTATTTTTTTCTCTCATCACTTTCATCTTTCACTCTTCTTTTCTCTATGTGGTATGTTTCCATGTCTTTTAAATTTTTTAAAATTCTTTTTTAATTTCTTCACATCTTTTTCTTTCTCCCTCATCCTTTGTGCATTTATTGAACATTCTTTTTACAATCTTTATTTATTTTTTACATTTCTTCCAAGAGTTTTTTCTTTAAGTTTCCATCTTAAGGCTTATTATTTTTATTTCTTTCCTAATCACCTTTAACTATTCTTCTCCTTCAAATGTATTCATTTTCATTACTCTGTCAGTCAGTTAAATGCCATATGTGATACATGCTTGGGCAATCATGTCTCGAAAAAGACATGACTGAATAAGAAAAATTTTCCAAGGCTGTAGAACCCAATCTGTGTTGCTTTTTCACCCCATAGCTGAAGGGAGAAGAGATGGTTTAATAGCTTTCCCAAGGTTATGTGCATGTAAGTGAATGCAGCAAATTCAACAAGAATTCAAAGTCAGTCAGTTAAATGCCATACATGATATATGTTTGGACAATCATGTCTCAATAGAGACTTGACTGACTGTGCATAAGCTTTTCCGCAGTAGGTTGTCATTATTTTCTGGTAGACTGGTTGCTAACTAAAGTTATAGAACTCAATCTGTCCTACTATGTAACCCATAGCTGGAGAGAGAAGTGACAGATTAATAGATTTCCCAAGGATATTTTCATGTAAGTGAATGCAACAAATTCAAGTAGAATTCAAATTTGGCTCATTTCTTATTTCTTATACATTGATTTCTTCAAACTGGCATATTTGTTGTTATAGTCATTTTGGCCACTGTTTAGGAATTTATAATTAAGATCAGTAAGAGACCGCTGAAATTTCTGGGACAACTTGATTTTAATCCTACCATATGGCAGTGAATGCTGGACAATTTTCTTACATATGAAAAGGAGACTTGAGAAAACAGAGATGTAGTTTTACAGAATATCCTGGATGGAATATGTGAGCAATGAAGACGTTTTAAGGAAAAAGCGTCTTAGAAAGACATTTGTATTTAGAATCTGAAAGAATTTGTTGGGATACATAAAGTATCCCAACAAATTCTTTCAGATTCTAAATACAAATGTCTTTATAAGAAAGAGAGCTTGGAAAATTGAATGCTCACAGGATTGGCAGATTGAATAACCTAACTAATGAATTTGGTTGAGTAGATGACAGAGAAGGATCAAAGAAGATGGTGAAAAATCAAATATTGCTTAGAGTTACAATGGACAGGAAACTGACAAGAACCATCACCCTTGTCCTAATAGAAGATTTAGGCATTATTTTTAGCTCAGACTTTTTTCTCCAACTTTGGTTGATATTTCTTTCATTCTGTTTAACTCTTTCATATACTGTAATATAATCAACAACATCGTTTGGCCTCAGAAGTTCCTGGTGGTGCATGTCAGTTTTTTATGCTAATGGTAACCTTTTTCTTCTATGAGCCGTCTCTCTCGGATATGGATGATTGTGTCTCTCCATAACCTTTTATCTTTTGTAGTTCTTAGCTATGTTTGCCTTTTTACTATTCCTCTCAGTCTCTGCTTTGCTACTCCTTTACACAAAATTACTAGGTAGGTCACTTTCTGTTTTGTACTGTTTATTTTGCATTTAATATATCTTCAGAATGTTAGATTCTTCAAGCCCCCTTTCCTCTTTATGCTTCCTATAAATTTCAAATATCTCTTTACCATTTTCACTAAAACTTCCTCACTGCTTATATTTTCTGTCCATAGAATTCTCAGCATCCTCATGGAGAACCACATTTCTATTGGCTGAAATTTCCTCCTCATTTGGGTAGAAATTGTTCAGCATTTACAGTCAAAAAAGAGGATTTATATTAAATAGCAGTTCAGCACTTTTTTGTTGTTTTTAATGATATTCTCCTGTTTCTTAATACTTTGTTTAGTTTTTGGAAGGCTTCTTTTTCAATTTCAGTGTGCTTCTGCTAAAACACTTCCCAAATATTTGAGCTTCTGTAATTGTTTGACTAAGTTGGAGATTTGACATCTTTAATCTAGTCCAATGAAAACAAAATACCTAAGATTTAAGTATATGTGTGATTATGTTTTTAATGATGAGAGGAAAAGAGGACATTCAGTCATGTCAGTTGGTTGGATTATTATACAAATTTGGAATTTGGCTATTCAGACATTTGGATTTGAATCTGAAGTTGGGGAAGAGATGGAATTTAACCATTCTAGCAGTCAACAGTTGACCAGAGCTGTCAGAACTCGGCAATGGCAGCTTGGTATAACAGTATAAATGTTAGGGTCAAATTCCAATTGAGTCCTACTGGCTCTATTGTGTCTATACTGATTAACTGAACAAAGGAAACTAATCCTCTTAATGTTTTCCATAATGTGTCAATTTTTTCTCAGATCAAAATTAATAATAAATTAAGAACTCAGAAGCCAAAAACAAAAGATATTACAGTTGTATTTTAGTGTTCCAGGCTCCTATATTATGGCTTACTAATAAGACTACAAAAAAAGAAGAGTTAAAGTAGTATAATTGATGGCATGTAGGACTTCCTTCACAATTTAACAAGGCATATGAAACTATATTATTTCTATAGTTTCAAAACTTAGTTGTCTGCCCTTGGCTCAACTATAATGTATATATCAAAGGGTAGGAAATGTATAATATGACAGTGTGGTTAAAGGCATACAAATTAAGTCACCTGGGCAGTTGGAGCAAGCTTCGCAGGATGGCTGCATGTAATTTCTAGATTTCTGTTTCCTCTTGCTTTAATATCAAAGCCATTATAGACACAATTTATTTCAAAGATAGTTATTAACAGCTAGTCCTCCGGGGCCCTGGTGGTCAATGCATGCATCTCCCAGGGGTCACTTCTTGGACCAACCCTCATTTTGGTTTCCATAAATGATCTGCCTAAGAATATACTTAGATCATTTGTAAACATCTATGCTGATGATATGACTATAAACTCTTGATTATCAGAGATTGGCAGCTGATCTCTCATTCAATCTAACACTAACTTCCCAGTGGGGGAAAAACCGGCTGATTACATTCAATGCCTTGAAAACTAAACTAGTTATATTTCATAATTGCCGATCAGAACCCAAGCTACCAACAGTTATGATGAATGGATATCCCCTCAGGGAGACGCCATGTGTTGAGAGACTAGTAAGCCTTAAAATCACACCTGATCTCAAGTGAAACATATGATCTATCATTGAAGAAGCAGATAAAATGGTTGACTCCTTGTACCACTTCAGTATGTACCTGACTTCTTGTGCTTCCTCTACCATTACAAGAGCTAAATCAGGCAAAAAATAAAGTACTGTTGTCATATTCAGACAAAAGCTGCCCAGTCTTCACTTTCCAATCTTGTTAGAGTTCAAAAGTGTTTCTGAACCCTTTTTGGTGAAGAATTATTTTCCACTATCCAACTTCTCCTCTCTCATAAGTGAGATTTGCTGTTCTAACACTTTCAACATTTATACTTATGTAAACTTGATACACAAAAACAGCCAAATAAAGTCCCCAACTGCACATGCTATCCTCTACCTTTATGAGACCAAAAATGAAGTACTGTTTCCATATTTGGGTGAGAGCTGCCCAGCCCTCACTTTTCCAGTTCAAAAGTGTTTCTGAATCCTTGTTGGAGAAGAATTATTTTTCACCATATCCAACTTGTCTCTCATAAGTGAGATTTGCTGTTCTATCACTTTCGACATTTATACTTATGTAAACTTGATAAATAGACACAGTCTAATAAAGTCCCTGACTCCTCATGTTATCCTCTACATTCAGTTAAATGCCATACGTGATACACGCTTTGAGCGATCATGCCTCGAAAAGGTCATGACTGTCTGTTCAGAAGATTATCTCGCAGTAGGTTGCAAATGCTTTCTGTGGTAGACTGGTTGCTAGCCAAGGCTATAGAACCCAATCTGTTCTATTATTTAACCCATAACTAGAGGGAAGAGATGGATTAATACCTTTCTCAAGGGTTGCGCATAAGTGAATTTTTTTTTTTTAATTATATCACCCCGAGCAAGGCGGTAATGCCACTGATGTGCAGGGAGCTACGTAATAGTGAAAAGATTGGAAAAGAGAAAGCCGGAAACCACATCCTAAACAGGGAACAAGGGACAATCCTCTTAACCTGTTCAATAGATGTGGGTGGAGTGTGAACTGGGCGATAGATAGATCTATCTACTCCAATTGAAAAAAAATAAATAAATAAAAAAGTGAGAAGATTGGAAAAGAGAAAACCGGAAACCACATCCTAACCAAGAAACAAGGGATGAGCCTCTTCACCTGTTCAATAGACATGTGTGGAGTGTGAACCAGGCGATAGTTTAGTCTATCTACTCCAATTGAAAAAAAATAAATAAATAAAAAAGTGAGAAGATTGGAAAAGAGAAAACCGGAAACCACATCCTAAACAGGGAACAAGGGACAATCCTCTTAACCTGTTCAATAGATGTGGGTGGAGTGTGAACTGGGCGATAGATAGATCTATCTACTCCAATTGAAAAAAAATAAATAAATAAAAAAGTGAGAAGATTGGAAAAGAGAAAACCGGAAACCACATCCTAAACAGGAAACAAGCAAGGAATTCAACTGGAATTCAAACTTGGCACCCTGAATTGTCGTTCCGAGTCAATATCCACTGCACCACAAAGCACATCCACTAAACCACAACACGCATCCACTACACCACAACACACATCCACTACCATTATGAGACCAAAAATGAAGTACTATATCTATATTTGGGTGGGAGCTACTCAGTTCTCGCTTTCCAATCTTGATAGAGTTCAAAAGTGTATCCAAGTTTTTTTGTGTAGCAAATTATTTTTACCCTCCAACCTTTTTCTCAAAGGATGTAGCAAGCCTCTTGCTGCTCTGTTGTTCCCACCACAGAAAATGCTCAGATATACTACATTCCTTGCTTCCGTAAGGGTTAAGCTTTATAGCTAGAACCCACCATGCCACTTATATTGTAGCACCCACATTCTCTCCATATTCTATCAATCAGAAGTAAGTTCCATTTGAACAGCTTCTTCCTGCAAACCACTGCTCTGTGGAATCAGGTCCTAAGAGATGTTTTCCTGATCACTACAATTTTAACCTAAAACTACACTTAAACGTGTAGTTTTAGCCCTTATCTTCCTATTCATATAAACTGCCTCTTAATGTAAACCTCTACCTGAAGTGGTCCCCAGGTCTTGTACAGAGTGAACCTTGTAAAAAAAATAATAAAGACACCTCACAAGCAAGACCGTAATTCACTTCTCTTTTGATATCTGCTAATATGTATCTACCTGAACAATCTATTATTGCGTTCATGTTCTGTAAATATGTTGAAGTAATTTCTCTCAAACAAATTTACCTAGCATTATTTTTTTTAACTCAGAAAGTGTTACTGTACTGTGGGTTTTCTGATACTTATATTGGGATGGTTATATAAATTTGTCTTCACCATCCATTAGAATATTTCAGTCTTTCACCGTTGAGCCAGAGAACATCAATGACAGATATTTCCATCATACATAGTTAGTGGGTTAAGAAATCCTTGTTAGATATTGCACTGATTGTTGCTGAATCTATATTAAAGAATTTGGCCACATTGAAAGCAAGTTACTTTTTGAATATTTATTAGAAATTTATGAAATTCTAATATTTGGGCAAAAAAAGTGTCTTATATTCCATCAAATATAGTGTTGTTGTGTCAGAATTGAACTTTATTAAATTTATATACTTTTAAATTCATTTCGTTGCAATATTTCATTTTTTCTTTTATCATTCTTTTTTAGTTGATTATTGTTTATTCTTTCTTTCCTTCAGTCCAACATTCATCTTTAAAAAAATCTACCTATGCCCTATTTTCTTTATGTATTTCTCTCATTTTTTTATCAATTTTTCTTTCAATCTAGCTTTTTGATTTTTCTTTTTGTATAACATTCATAGATTTTTTCTATTCTTTTCCAATCTCTAACAAAGAAAGACCCCCCACCCCACCCCCACTACTGGCCTCCCTTCTCTTCCTTTCTTTTTTTCTTCTTATTGCCACAATAATCAAGGCATGCACAAATCAATGATCTTCTATTTGTTGGTCACCAGAGGGGCAGGCTTCTTCAAGTGGACTGTCCTTCAGGACATAATACTGATATTGTGTCTGCAGATGGTAAGCACCAAAAGACTAGAAACTGGGAAAACAATTCTGAGACAAAGGTTGATGTTATTTGATATCAAGTTTTGTATTTTTACTCACTTCTTTGCTTTTTCTCTTTGTGAAAATTTTTGGTTGTTACATATTATTTTTTGTATTTCTTTTTTTTATTGTTTCTTCTCTCTCTCCCACTCTCTGATACTTAATTTATTTCTTGTTTTTTATGGTTTTTTCCATATTCTTGATATTTAATAAGCTTAGATCTTTCTTTTACTGCCTTCTCTCACCATAATTCTTTCTTACTGTCTTTCTTTCTTCCTGTCTTCCTCAATTTTCTTTATTTATTTCTTCTTTTCTTTTTCTTATGCTACACTTGTTTATTTTTTCCTTTTTGACCTTTTCCATTCAACTTTCATGCTTTCTCTCTCTTTCTCTCTTATTTTTTCTTACTGCCTTTCTTCCTTTCTTTCTTTCCTGCATCATGTGTTTCTTTTTTTCCTTGTGACCATTTAAATTTCCAGCTATCTCTCACTTGCTTTCTCCCTCCTCCCTCTCTCTTTCTCTCTCTTTCTTTTATTGTTTCTTACTGCTTTTCTTTCTCATTTTGGATAAGACTTATGTTTTTATCATAGTTTCTTCTTTTTTTTAATCAAAATCACCCTAAGCAAGGTACTAAATTTACAGACAGAAGAGGTTTCTGGGTGTGAAGAATTAGAAAACAGAAATATTTTTGAGGAGTGAGAACAGAAGAAGAGTAATCAGAAAAGCAGTAGATAACAACTGACATTGCATTTAAATTTTTGAAGATCAAACTTGACTAGAAAACAAGAAGCTGGAAAAGAGTTCCACAAGAGAAAATAAACTGTTAGCATAGATCTTATGATTATGGCTAACCAAGTCAACTTCACCATCTTTCAATTTGCTTTTATTTCCCCCTCTTCACATACTTGTTCTTGTCAATCTCTTATTTTTGACACTATTTTCTTACCTTTCTTATTTTTTTCCCCCTTTATTTTTTATTTCTTCTCACAATTCAAATCTTTCTCGATTTACCCATCTTTCTTTTTTCTGTTCTCTATTATTTTTCTTTATAAATCAATTTCTCTTTTTCTATACTTTATTCAATTATTAGTCTATCATTTTACACTTGACATCTCTTCTTCTTTCTCACTTAACAGAGAAATCAGAAGATGTGCTAACGAATGAATTGCACACACCTGGTTATCATTTTAGCTTCAATGTTTTTTCATTTCATTGACTTTCTCAGACACATTTTTTTAATTATTGCTGCTTCCTTTCCCTTTTCATATTTAAAAAATGACCACTTGTCATTTCTTTATATGGCTGTATGAAAAGCACTTACTGGAAAGCCATATATATAATTTCCATACATATGGTTGTGTCTACGTATGTTTATCCCTTTAAACGATATTTTTAGTAGACACCCATATTCGAGTAGATGCCCCATTTATTTATTAAATACTATATTTATTTATTATTGTCTACTGGTCTAAATATGAATCTTATTAAAGAAAAAAACATGTGCACTTTGGTAAGGTGGAAAATATTAAGAAAAGCCAAACCCTGCAATGGTGGTCATATCTGCTGATTGTGCCAAGAAGAAAAGTTGGCTATAGTATTATTTCCAGAATGACAAAAGCTATTAAATGAAAGGTCCAAAATAATGTCTGAATGTAGACACATTAGAAAATATTTTCTAGGCTTGTACAAACCAGGATTAAAGGATTCTCAATAACAAACCACTCCTCTCCTTTGAATTTCCAGTTATGAACTTATAAAAAGTATTAACCATTAAGCCAACAGTCAAAACAAATTGCCTGATGAAAACAAAAAGATCAAAACCATGGTAGTGTAACCAGATGATCTTCTCTACTTAAATATCTGAAAGCCCTACCTACTGAATCTTCATTCAAACCTGTATTGAGCACTTTCTAATACAGCTATTTACCGGTCTAATTCAATTTAAATCTGACCTATAACTATTTAGTATATATAGGCATGTATGTGTATTATTGAAAATTCCTGAGATCAAATACAAGTATCTATTAATAATAATGTTTAAACAAATAAACTAATACGCACACACACACACACACACACACACACACACATATATATATATATATATATATATATATCCAGATGAAGAGAACCAACAGGTGTAGAATCTTGAGTTCTCCGGCATTTACCTTCTTTGAAAAAGTGCTCAATAAAACATAGACTGTAAAGCATAATATTATTACATTTGTTTTTTATTTAAAATTTGTCACCATAGTTATTATTCATTGCTGATGATTCGATAAAAATTTTAAAATCTCAAAACATCGAACTTTTTTTATTGCAATGTAAATTAAATTAATTTTAAATAAAAAACAAATTTAATGATATATATAATCTTAGACCATGCATCTCAAACTTTTGTATGTCCCATGTTGAGAACATAGTTTTTAAAAAGCTACTAAACCAAAAATATATGTTTGATATGTTGATCATATTCTTCTTTTAACTGACAACAAAAACAAAATTGATCATCTTAAAACTACTTTTGAAAAAAATTCTGTTCTCAACTTCACAGATGAGCTTAGCCAAAAAACAATCTCCTATTTCTGGATGTTCTTGTAAATTCTAGTAATAATACTTTCACAACTTCAGTGTATAAAAAAACCCACCTTAATTTTATTAGTCAATGCCCTCTTCAATACAAAATTGGTGTTATTAAAAATTTCATGAGAGCGTATGAGAATTCATCTTCCTAACCACTTTTAAAGAAATACACAATTTGAGACAAACACTTATCAACAACAACTTTCCAAATTATTTATATGATTACCATATCAAACTTTTTTTTCATAATGTAACCAATGACACCCATAAAAGCACACGAACAAAAACAACAACATTAATATTTTTTACAAAAAATCAAACGCACAATAACTACAGACAGGCTGTATTTCCACTTCACAATATCATCCAAGATTATGTAACACCAACCAATTCAAACAAGAAAATTAAATTAATTGTCTATTAAAAAATTCAAAACTGCCAACCTCATCAGTAATAATAATTCACCTGCAAAATCCAAAATGCAGTGAACCAGTGTTGTTTACAAATTCACATGTCCTTTGAAGAACTGTGTTTCTCAGCCATCCAAATCCATAAACAATTACATTGACTATTCCACCACAAAATTGACAAGAAGATTGACCTTACACCTTTCCCATAACAGCTCTATCCAATATCATTTAAACACACATCGAGATCTTCCAGTACCTATCTGTGATATCCTCATTGATAATACACACAAAATAGCATCATCCACATGCAAAAGAAGATTAAAAATAATGGAATCATTACTAATAAAAAAGACAAATCCTTACACATAATGACATCAATTACACAGTAATAATGTGCTTACTGTGCTCAAAAGTACAAAAACTTTGGACAATTCTTATATAGTTTGAGTTCTAAAAGCAAAAAAATTATACAAACACAAAAAAAAATTATATAAAAAACTTAATGATAATACCTTGTCTGTCATTTTTAATGAAACCTATATATATATATATATATATATATGCACATGCACACACACACACACACACACACACACACATATATATATACATGTTTTGATAAAAATTACTTAACTTTTAATAAAATTTGTATAAAAGATATATTGCTGCCCAGATACAAAATTATGTTTTTAATTTTCTGCATGCATGTTGTTTATTTATTTTGTCAAATGCTTACTATATTAGGGTTGATCTGTGAGAAAAAGCACACTATGACACAATTCACTTGCCTAGAAATTTGAAAATGGCATGTTGCACTCTTTGGTATTCACTCTAGAACATCCAATATGAACATTTCAGACATTAAGGGTTAATCTGAGGAGAGTTCAGAGGATTTGGAAAAGAGTTGGATGATGTACCCAATCAACATCGATGGTGTTTGAAGTGATTGCCAGTAATGGCAATGTTATGCCTCTATTCATCTCCCTAAAGGACCTCAGACTCAACATGTAGGCTTACATCAGGTGCCTTGTGGAGGTAGTCTGGGTCAAGAGGATGGTGGTTGGAAGACCTTATGCCTGACAACAGAACACTGCACTATGACACACAGGTAAGAGAACAAAGTCATGGCTGTCGGACAATTTCTGTGACCTCATCACACCCTTGATTATTATGCATGAGGAACAGTTGAGCAACAAAACTTCTTGTAACACCAAGGAAGAACTGAAGGCAAGGATTATGTCAGCATTGACTAGCTTAAACAATAGAACTGTCCGAAAGAGATAATGAGATTCTGAAATTGTCTGGCAGGTCATGGCTGAAGCCAATGCAATCTTATTGAATAAATTTATTCTTTCATATTTGAAAATATTTTTGTGTAATTTTGGTAAATATATCTGTTAAACTGATATGTCAGTTTTATTTTCCTTTTTGTTTAATTTAGATGACAACTGATCCATTGCACCCTATATATATATATATATATATATACAAGTTTTGTCTATTAATTTTGTGTAGGATCCTACACAAAATTAATAGACAAAACTTGTCTATATTATTCAATGAAACCTGCATTAATGAAAAAATGCTGCCAAAATACACACAATATATATATATATATATATATATATATATATATATATATATTCAAGCTGTCTGCCACTGTCTTAATTATGAAACCAGGCTATTCTTTAAAAATTAACTTTTATAGAGTTGCACACTGTTGTGTCACTGCATCAAAGTAAAACAAAATAAATACCTACATATATACAAGCAAATGCACACTCTTATGTATAGAACATTTACTGGAAAGAGTAATGCAAGATAGATTTTATTCCAAAAGATATATAGATAGGTAGTTATTGTCAAATATATAAACACTTTTCTATTCTGTGGTAGAAGATAGGAATTTGGATGCAAACACATGAGAACTTGGTAGCCAGCAGAAATGAAAATTGTTCCTTTCAAAATACTCCTCTTGGGACCACATATACATATCCTTTTTTGGATTGCCATCAGTTGCCTCCTTATATTCTCTTTAATCTCATGCATGATGCTTCAATAGTGCTTTTAACGTTGATGCCATATTTTGACAAAACACTATGCATGAAATATGAAGAATCTTATCTTCATGAATAAAGCAGCCACATCACTCACTCAGTGATGTATCATGACCAACTAAATAACTCCATGGAAGTGTTTCTGCTCAAGTTTGTGTAGTAATCATCATTTTAATTTTTTGTTAAGTAAGAACAAGGATGCTCTACCAGCTCACAAAATATTCAAAATGGCTGGAATAATTTCAGACAAACATTTTAGAAGCAAAACTATTCAAAGAAACAACCATCTGTTGTGTATTTCTTTTGAAAAGAGAAGTATTCTCTTTTTTTCTTCTATGTGCTGTGTCCATTCAGGACGTAGATGATCATGGTCTTTCCCATCTCCCTATCTCCCTAGTGGCTCTTAGCAGGCTTTTTCCTGTTACCTCACTCAAACCCATCTGCCAACCATTTGCTAAAGCCCATCAAGCATTTGTCTATATTTCTGAGATGATGTAGTATTTACAGTATTTACATTATTGGGACTATTGTCCCCATCTTTGTTGCCATTCGTACACAGTAACTTGCAGGGAGATAACTCATGACTTCCAAAAGAGGTATTACTATGAAAGGGGCAAGAATGTTATACCCCAGTGATTGCAATAAAGGGTTCAGTTCAAAATCCTGGAGCGTACAATGGCCAAAACGTTGTACAAATAGCAACAAAGATGAGGACAATACTCCGAATAATGTAAATACCCATCAAGTATGTTATGCGTTGCTTTTCCTGTCTTTCTTTCCCTCTATCTGACCTGTGAGTATCAGGTTCTCCAAGCCCTTCTTCCTAGACAATTAAAGGAAATAGTGATAAGTCTACTTTGCCAATTATCCTCTTTATAATGAAATAACAGAAAGAAAACATTGTTGCAAGGTGAGAAAACAGAAGCAGGTAGCATACAGTTGTCTAATAAACAAATACAAAAGTTATACCAGAGGAGATTTATTTGCTTATCAAGAAAATAACAAGAGATTATCTCACTATATAAAAAAAAATATTGAATCAACTGTGTAGATTGCTGAGAATAGAATATAGCTTGCATTACTGGGAATTAGTTGAGCTGATCAATATGTTTGCCATTGTTTTTTTCTGTTGGTTATCAATTCTGAGTTATGCTGCCTCAGAGAAAGGAGATAGAAATAGGCTGCAGAATAGATTGACAAAAATATTCTGAAGTCGCATTGGGAGAGTGAAAGGTGTCTTCCAAAAGTCTAAGAAAAGTATTAAAAAATAAAGAAATTTTGTTAGAAAAAAAGAAAAGAGGACTGAACTGTTAAGTAATATGGTTAGATATGATGTGCTTTTAACCCTACTCATCCATGAAGAGTGTTCATAGATATCAGTTTTATATTGCAAATGTAAGCAAAGCAATTTTTAAAGAAATGGTGAATTTGTATTTAATAATCCAACATATTTTTATCATTCTAACAATGGTTTATCCTATGAAGAGGGATGCAAGTTGTAATCCTCCTGGGGAGAACATTTTTCTTTAAAAAGATTCTTCAAACATTCAAGCTGATAGATGAAAATAGTTATGCTGTTTAAAGTAAACAAAGAATCTATTCAGATATTGCTATATATATATATTCTAATGAGGAACATCAGCCAGTTACACTTGTTAGGCATTAACTGATTAACATATTATCCAATGCTTTTTAGGATACATAACAGGACGTTTAAACTAAGAGAGGAGTTAGTCAAGACTAACAAAATAATATTGTACATATTTTCATCCAGGTTTGTAAGAGCCCAAAATGTATTTTTTAATGTGTATGCATCTAGACATTATTTCAGACTTTTCATTTAGCAACCATTTATATTCTGGAAATGACACTATAGCCAACTTTTCTTCTTGACACAATGTGCAAAGATGCATAGCAGAAAAATCAAATGTCTACTTGACGGAGTTTGTAAAACTGAAGGAATTATTTACAAAGCAGAAGTTCAAGATACAAACCTACAGAGAAAAATATACATACAAAGTACTGAAGTCAATTTTAAAAAACAATGGTATAATCATAAGTCAACATTCAAACTAGAAAGTCTTAAATTTTTTTTTTTTTTTTTTTAATCATTTCACCCCGAGCAAGGCAGAAACGCCACTGATGTGCAGGGGGTTACATAAATGTAGAAAGATTAATTAGAAAAGAGTGAGGAGTACAAGCTAGTTAGAAAGGAACAATAGAAAGCTGAGAAAGCAGGTGCAATGACAGATACATGGGCGGAGAGAAAGTGAAGATTATACAGGGGAGGGGAGAGAGCTAGAGTCCAGTGGTTAGTAGGTGAGTATTAACTTTGCTTTTAAATTTCTGGAGGTCGTAGCCGTCAGGAAAGCAAGAATACGGGAGTGAGTTCCACAGGCGGGAAGTGCGAGAGAGGAAGCTGCAGGAGTAGAATTGTCGTCTGCATTTGGCTAACCTGACTGTGAATGGGTGGGACCCAGTTGCCAGTCTGGTTGCACGGGTATATTGTAGGAATTTAGTCAACTATGTGTAGAAATTAAAAGAAAAAAGGCAAAGATCCTTATGTAACAAGAAAGGCCAGATCTTGCAATGGTGGTGATGTCTGCATATTGTATCAGGAAGAAAATTTTGCTATAGTATCTTTTTCATACAGCTGTTTACTGGTCTGATTTCACTTTGCCCAATAGCTGGTTAATAATTGAATATATATATATATATATATATATATATATATATATATATATATATGATTCTTTTTTTAATATATTAATCATTTTGTCTCAGTTATGATTAGGATATTCTCCGAAAGGGCAATACAAATAAAGAAGGCCTTGTATCTCTGCTTCATCGATTATGCAAAGGCATTCAACAAAATATGCCACAAAGAATTGATGGAGATGTTCAGCAGCCTTGACACATTTGGGAAAGACAAGAGTAATCAAGATCTCTACTGGCAGCAAACTGCCTGCATACAGACAGGTAACAAATTCAGCAGATATACAAAGACAGAAAGGTGCGTAAGACAAGGATGTGTCTTTTCACTGGATCTGTTCAACCTATACAGTGAGACTATTTTGAGGACCCTAGATGTTATGCCAGGATTCATCATCAGAGGTCACAATTTGAACAACATAAGGTATGCAGATGATACAGTGCTGATTGCAGACATGGAAAGGAAACTATAAGACCTTCTACAGAAGTTAACTGAAAAGAGTTACAAAAAAGTATAACAAATAAACTGCAAGAAGACCAAATGCATGGTCATCAGTAAAAAGAGCAGCCCCAAAAGCTAAATATAGGTGGCAGATACTAAAATCTAAATACCATTAGAAGTGTTCTAACAGAAGACGGAAAGTGCAACGTAGATATCTGAAGGTGAATTGGTATGGCGAAAGACACATTCCAGAAGCTGAGTAAAGTATTAAGAGACAGGAAACTTTCACTAGAAACAAAGAAGAGAGCAATAGATTGCAATGTGATGTCAGTTCTTCAATATAGCAGTGAATGCTGACAATATCATCAAAGATGAAGGAAAAACTTGAAGCAGCTGAAATGTGATTCTAGAGAAGGATGCTGCAGATATCATGGACTGAGCATGTGAGCAATGATGAGGTTTTGGAAATGATAGAAATGAAAAGAAAATTCTTAATGAGCATCAGGAAGAGACAACTAAAGTTCCTGGGACATGCAATGAGGAAGAAGGGCTTGGAGAACCTGATACTAACAGGCCATATAGAGGAAAAAGAGGCAGAAGAAAGCAGTGGATAACATATTTGAAGGGCCTGAGCAGGTGGATGACAGAACGGGGGTTGCATGGTGATAAAGGAGAAAGTGTGCTAAGAGCCACCAGGGATAGGGAGACATGGAAAGCTATGATCACTTATGTCCTGAAAGGAAAAGGCACATAGAAGAAGAAGAAGTGTGATAATGCTACTAAGATGCCAGAGCAAACTGAAAGTGAGAGAGAATGAGAAGACTTTACTTACTTGGGAGAAAAAAAGCAAAAAACGGGAAGAGAGTTCCACAGGCAAAGTTTTTATGACTCCTTTTATGCATATACAATGCTCATAGGTAGACATTAATGTCTGGAAACAGGCATATGTTATGTAAGCATCTATCTATCTATCTATCTATCTATCTCTCTCTCTCTCTCTCTCTCTCTCTCTATATATATATATATATATATATATGAATAGAATAAGTAAAGAACAGGTTGGAAAAAGTGTCTTTAATCTAACATGTTTCACTTTAACTAGTTTCTTCAGAGATTTTTTTTTAATGATGAATGATTTAAAAATTTCTTAAAAATCTAAAGTGACAGTATCTTGATTGACATTTGATTTAATTGGTCAGGTACATGTCACATATAATAAAGCAATATATGAACATTTTTAAATGTAGAAAAACTTATGCCTGTTGATATGCATGTGCTCCATGTAATGAAAGCAAATAGATGTTTATTTTAAATGTATGTGTTTGTATGTTTTAATATTTCTAAATATTACTTATATTACTTAATTATGATATTGTAATAATTTTAATGCATAGATATTTAGTATTTTAATACATATTATTCCACTGAAAGATTCTGTGGTGATTAGATAGGTAGTAGTAAAGCATACTGAAATCTAACCTTCCCTTTGTACTAATAAACGTTTCTACCTCTCTCTCTCTCTTTTCTCAACAAATACATCCTTTCCTCTTCCAATTTGTTTATATTTCTGGTAATTTAGAAATAACCTGGATATATCTTATGTGATCAACAAATCAACTAATGAAAAATCAACTAATAACTAATGCAAAATCAGATAAAAAATGCATAAGCATTAAGAAAATATAAAAAGAACACTGAACATGTGCATAGTCTCTTCAGATGGTTTATGTTCAAACACCCGTGCATGTGGTGTTTATGGCAGCTGTCAACACACCAAACAGCCAAAAGAAGACCCTCTCCATGCAAACCAGAGATATACCTAAATAATCTTCATTAACAAATTGGAGTAGATAGACTAAACTATCACCCAGTTCACACTCCACCCACATCTATTGAACAGGTGAAGAGGCTCATCCCTTGTTTCCTGTTTAGGATGCGTTTTCCAGTTTTCTCTTTTCCAATCTTTTCACTCTTTTCTTTCTTTCTTTTTTTTTTTTTCAATTGGAGTAGATAGACTAAACTATCGCCTGGTTCACACTCCACCCACGTCTATTGAACAGGTGAAGAGGCTCATCCCTTGTTCCCTGTTTAGGATGTGGTTTCCGGCTTTCTCTTTTTCATTCTTTTTACCTTTACCCCTGCTCATCAGTGGCATTATCATCTTGCTTGGGGTGATATGATTAAAAAAAAAAAAAGAATATACAGAAAACCAAGGAATTAATTCAGGAGTACAATCCACACACCTCAAATACCAGAACATAATATAACATAGCACAAAAAACAACCTGATAATACATTTCACCTGGCACACACATGGAGGAACAAATATGTTTACATGAATAGAATATATATATATATATATATATATATATAATAATAATAATATTTATTAATAAATTATAACATTGATATGTTATAATATCACTACAAAAGTAGCTATTTTGTTTCGACACTTTTTGTGTCTTTTCAAGTGATGTTGTTATTTCGAAATGAATCTTATATATATATATATATATATATATATATATATATATATATACATTAAAGAAAAATTCTTTATAACCTGAACACAGCAATGCATATATAATAATGAACATTCACAAGAATACCACAATGACTTATACAAGAAACATATTAATGACACAAGATACAGAAAGAAGAGAAATGATAATCATTCACTTGTAACAAAAGATTTAACATTATGGAGTCAATAACAAAAATAAAAAGGATTGTATAGTTAATAAAATCTGGCTTTTAATCATTTATTATCCCAACCCCTCCTGTACTATAATTCTAACAGTTAACAACTTAAGTTTGCTTAATACATTATTTTACTAGAATTTTAAATGGAAATGTAATTGCTTTTAACATTCACACACATACTAACTTTACTGATTTATAAACACACATCTTCATACATGATTCTCTCAGACACATATTTTATTTTAAAAATGAAAGTTTTGCATTACTTGATACTTGTATACATTATTCTGCTACAATTTTGAACAGAAATGTATTTTGTTTTGTAATTCACATACATACTAATGTTACAGACATATAAACACACTTAATTTTTCTATAGTTTGAATACACTTGACCCATGCATTATTTTTGCATACATACACTTACATTTAAAATAACAATCTATTGCTTTTATTACATGTTGAACACATATATAAATAGGGATAAGTTTTTTCTACATTTAAAATTGTTCATTTATTGCTTTATTGCACATGACACATATCTGACCAATGAAATCAAACCTCAATCAACATACTCACTTTGGATTTTTGAAAATTTTTAAATCATTCATTGTTAAAAAATTTCTGAAGAAGCTTGTTAAAGGTGAAACATGTTAGATTAAATCACATTTTACTACCTGTTCTTTACTTATTCTATTCATCTAGTCAGATATTAATCCATATATTCAATACATATATATGTGTGTGTGTATACTACCCAATGTATTTAAGGCCCTGGGGACATCAAACTCTGTGATAATATAATATGCAATCATCACAAACACACCTGTATGAGCTATATTGTTTTGATGGGTAGTGTGCTTTGTGTTGCACAAACAATTGACCACTTTGAACAAATCTTAGTGCAGGTTGATTGGTAGTTGGATGGCTAATAGTTCAACACAAGTGCATGCAAGACAAAAATGCATTAGTGTAAAATGAAGGGCACCATCTACTGCGGACCATCATTTATCATGTATGATAAGAAAGTTCACCATATGTATGTGTGTGTTTCATTAAAATGACTGATCATGTACCATGTCAATTATCTTTAATGAGACTTGTATGAAAGAAGGTTTGCTTATTAAATACACAGTTATATATATATATATATATATATATATATATATATATATTCATATAGATAGGTGTGAGTTTGTAACCCTGGGTTTCATGCTTTTGCAATCGTCAGACAAACTGATTAATTTTTTTTAAAAAATTGGTTATATTCGTGTATTTTTGTGGAAGTGGGGGGGGAAAAATATATATATATAGAGAGAGAGAGAGAGAGGCTGATATACAAAAACTATTTTAGAAAAATTTAACAAGAATATTTTTATTTTTAAGGATGTATGATAAGATAAAATAAAGAAATATAAAATAATATATCTTTCTTGTGACTGTTTAGTGTTGAATTTATAAAATCCATAATACTCATGGAGTAGAAACAAGAATTTGGTTATTTTGTAAAATAAATTTTATGAATAAAAATTACTTTTGAATAATTCATAAAGAAAGCAATAATTACTTGGCCAGAAAATAAAGAAAAATTCCATTGGCTAAAAAAATAGATTTGAAATTGCAATATCACTTAACCACAAAAATTAACGAACCGCCCCTTCGCCATCAAATTAAAAACAATAACACAAAAATATTTCACACCTTAAATCTTCCTCCTCCTTCATAATTTTAAAAATCAGTTTCTCACTTAAAAAGTGAATTTTCCTGTGCATATCAGAATTTATTTACAAGAGCAGAGGTGTGTTATACATGGATAAATGGTTTGAAATTATTTTCCAGCATAATAATCAATTTAGCACAATTCTAATTTGCAAGAATAATTAATTCTGAGTCACCAACAAAGCTTCATTTGGTGAAATATTTGCTTCTTTATTTTGGAGGGGGTAGTTCATATTTTTATTGCCTCTTTCTGCATCCATTTTGTTGCCTTTCATTAAAATTACAATGTCTAATAAACCATTTGTATAACTTAATTTTGACCTTAACTTATTGATATTTTCCTGCTTCATCTTGAAAGTAATTGTAAGTTTCATTGATTTATTTAGAATTAGGCTTGTTGTTTAAAGTTTTCAATTTCAGTATATTTTCTACACAAGATGATATTATTATCAGTTGTTACACGATATGCAAGTGTTTAAAGTATTTATAACATTTTTTTAGGAGAGTTGAATTCAAATTTCCATTGATTTTGTTATATTCACTTATGTGCAATTACATTTAACTATTTTTATGTGTGTTAACCTTTAGAACTTAAAATAAATCTTCCTCTTTTAGTGTTTTATATATTAGTTCTATATATTTTAAATTGTAGTATCCTGGCTTGCAATTTTATTCAACGTTGTTTTTAGGTGTTGCTATAGAAGGATATGACTACACAACCAACAAATTCAAATTAAACTTGCATTGGCAGGACTGACATCTTGCTTAGTAAAGAGTGCTAATTGTAAAAAATTCTTTTAAAAGTATTTGATTTCTGACACTAATGTATAAATAAGAAAAGGAATGTCCTCTGCAAGATAGATGCTTACAGATTTTATAGTTTACAAAGCTACCATTTCCACTACAAAAAATTCAACTCTTATCAAACATTCTATTGGAAGTACTAAAAACACTTTCAAGTCACAATTGTATAAGCATATGCTATCCTTTAATGATAAAATCTATAATAACTCAAATTCACTTTCAAAATACTATTAGCAATTGAAAGATGCAAATAAAACACCCACAGTAAAATTAAAAATATTAACAAAAACTAGAACATGTAAATTGTTACATGAAAAATGATTTTTTTGCTTACAAGAAAAAAATGTAAATAATTAAATTCCTGAAAAGTAACTTATTAAACCAATGTAATGAAATATCTACTTACTGCCACCACAAAATTATTCACACTCATCAAATAATCTAAAATTATCTCAAACTGTTTACTATATGCTATAATCTATAATCCTACCTCTTTTAGTTAATTATATATATCTCAAATCTAACCTTAATTAACTGTTATATTGCTGTTTATGCTTACTTTAACTACCAGTTAAATCTAAAATCAAGTATTCTGCGTTTAATAATTAACTTTATGGCTTTGTGTCTATTTCCTTACATTAAAATTGTGTTCTTATATTAACAACACCCTTTAAGACAAATATAAAGGGTGTTGGCTTATGAAACTTAACTTATAATAAAATTTGAAAACTGTTCTGGTTTCATGATTAGAAATGTTGGTAAACCTATTTCTTACAATGCCTTTATCAGGAGATAAATATATATATATATATATATATATATATATATATAAGGTGTATTTTTAGTAAGAAATCTTTCAAACTTGCTTGGCTGAATAATTTTATTAACTTTGTTGTTTTATGTAATTAGTAATTTTACCAAAGTTTCTTTTTAATGTTTTCTTATTTCACTTTTTCTCAAGTACTTTTGAATGTTGCTACTTTCATTTTCAAGGATTGTGCATTGTGTATCTTTAGGAAAATTTTTTATTACTTCTGTCATTGTCACATTTACTGGAACCAATTTCATATAGCATAAGGTGATGTCAACTAAATGGAAAACAGAATTTTTTTATATGTATTTTGATTGTTTGTTTTTATACACACTTCAATATAGCATCCACTAGGAATAAAAAATACATTATTTAACATTAGTTGCTTCATTTGTATTATAAGAGGCTTTAGAAATTTTTAGTCCTTTTTCTATCTATCTTTATATATATATATATATATGTGTGTGTGTGTGTGTGTGTGTGTGTGTGTGTGTGTGTGTGTGTGTGTTAACAGCAATCTCTCTTTAATACAGGTTTTATTAAAGATAAATTATATAACAATTGTTCAAATATTTTTTCAAACACTTTCAGCTATAATTTTAACCATTATTGAAGATGAGTTTTTTTTTATGTGTGACTTAATATGTTCATATTATTAAGTGCTGGATTTTTTTTATTAATAATGCTTCCATTATTTTTATTCTTTTCTTTACTTGTGGATGATGCTACTGTATCTGTATTATCAACAAGTATGTTATAGATAGAGTTTGGTAGATCTCTCTGTGTGCTTAAATGAGACTGAATTGAACTATAGTGTGAGAAGTGCAACAAGGCTTTTCTCACCAACCAAGTGGTAGTGTGTCTGATGTAATTATTTATGAATTTGAATGAAGTGACTGAAGCTGAGATGCCAGGTCAAAACTGATAAAATTGCAGATTCTTATTTGTATTTTATCAAGAATCTCTAAATACATAGCAAGTGCATCAGATTAGTTGTGGCAGCTATAATCAATGCATCGATGAATGGCAGATATAAAAATATGTAAGATAGATTCTAGCTAGAAAAATTGTCTAGTATGACATAATAAACACTCTTTCTGAGCAGCACACTTAGCATTTGATTCAGTATGATCTTTCTATTTTATGTTAGTTAAAAATTGTAATCTGAGAAAGTGTAAGAAATCACTGGAGGTTAGCATCAGTCATGTTGATAAAAAACAAAAATGTTTTCTTATTTGATCAAAAGAAAGCAGATTTGTTTTGGAGATATGCATATTTTTCTGATGCATACATAGGCGAGTTATGAATAGAATAAGTAAAGAACAGATAGCAGGTAGGGAAAAGTGTCTTTAATTTAACATGTTTCACTTTTACAAGCTTCTTCAGAGATTTTTTAAAGATGAATAATTTTAAAATTTTAAAAACTTTTTAAAAAAATCTCCAGCAATAATATGTTAATTGAGGTATTTTTTCTAACTGTTCTTTACTTATTCTATTGATCTTGTCAGATTTTGCTTCTTATATTCAATTCAGATATAAGTTATGTTTAAAATGAGAAAGTGATGTAGTTAAGTTTTTTATATAATTTTATTCTAATCTTATAAATTATATAAAAATTATTCTATGTTTTAGTTATCTAAGCTTTTTCAGCTATTCTTTTAGCCACAGTCAAGTATAACCAAAAATGCTTGGATAAATAAAACATTCGAACAATTTTTATATAATTTATATACTGAAAAGAAAAAGAATTATAAGATTAGATGAAAAATTATACAAAAAACTTACCTTCATTACCTTTGTCTGTCATTTTTAGCAAAATTTGCCTAGAATTGCCACCTAAATACACAATATATATATAATTTAAGTTATGTGCATGGTGGTCCAGTGGATATCAGCTTGGAACAAGAAATCGGAGAGCTGAGTTCGAATTCCAGCTGAATTCATTGCATTCACTTACGCGCAAATACCCTTGGGAAAGGTATTAATCCGTCTCTTCCTTCCAGTTATGGGTTAAATAGCAGGACAGATTGGGTTCTATAGCCTTGGTGGGCAACCAGTCTACCGCAGAAAGCAATGGCAACCTACTGCGGGATAATCTTCTGCCCAGTCAGTCATGTCTCTTTCGAGACATGATCGCCCAAGCGTGTTTCATATATGGCACTTAACTAACTGACTGACACTAAAGCAGCAACAATCCTTTTCAGAAAGTTTTGTTCAACAATATCATTATCATTTCTAGCCAATTTTTTATTAAGTTTTCAAATTTCTGAATGATGTATTTATAACTTATTATTATTATTCCAGGTCTATTATGACATCATTATTAAACTTACTGAGTATTAACATTATTAATTACTGTACACTGACATTTATAAATGAGGAGTCAACTTTTTTCTTTTAATAACAATTGACAGACCAGAATTTGAAAACCTGAGTTTTACTTGATAAATACTTAGGTACTTTCAGTTATACTAGTATCAGAATAGCTAGTGGAGAATAAATTCTACTTTACTATCTCATTGGAGAATTTAAGATAGAACCCCTTACTGAGTAAGCAAATAACTGAGATGAGTTGGTGCCTTTGGCACATTTAACAGATAACTGAGGTGAATTAGTTCTCTTGGCACACTTAGAGAATTAATCTGAACCTTAGAAAGTGTTGGAACAAGACGTGCCACAACTGACATCCAGATTCACACCAATAGGAAATAAAAGATATTTCTAGATGGTAGCCAACAACTTCACCTTAACTTAAAGGTAGTAATGCTTTAGAATAAAAACCTCACCTATTGTAAGTACTATGTTTATGTCATGTTTTATGGTTGTTTTGCATTGTTACAGTGAATAAAACTAGTAAACCTATTTTGGCACCTCTCTTTTCACCCCCTTAATATCTTGCATAAGGCAGAGAGCCATTATAAAATAGTAACTTAACACCAGTTTAGCTTTACCATTCCTGCAATGTAATAACTCTTTCTTCATAGGTGATAACCGATAAAAACATGTATATAAGAAAGAAAACATATTTGCAATCTTCTTGCAACAATAGTTTAATTCATGCAGAGAAATAGATGCGTATTATAAAAGATAAAGAAAAGAGAAGTACCTTAATGTCTTCATTTGGAATTGGTGTTTCTTATGCCTGATCTCAGTGACTTTGCTTTGGTCATATTGAGTAAGAGAAAAAGGATGTATGGAAATACATTTGCTGTTGTTTCTGTAGAGTGCGTTCTGTCTGACAAGGTAACTTAACACATCTTGTAAAACTGTGACATAACTCTTTTTAATCCTTTACACATGTGCACAAATTATGGTCAGGTGAAGGGAAAGACAAAAAAGTCCTGTAAAGCTACACTGGTACAAGAGTCTAAATTTAATTTAATTTAATGGCAGTTTATTTTGAGCAAATGTCTTTGATATGGCAACCATAATGATCCTCTTAGATTAGAGGATTCAGAAGTGACATACAGTGGACTTAATCAAAAGTTTAAAAAACTCCACCATTTTAGAATATTTGATGTATTTGTAAAGGGAAAAAAACTGCATTGTGTGAAAGATATGATTAAATCATTGATATGTAAACAAAACCTTAACAGCTTTTTTTTTTGCTCAAATATTTGCTAATTAGAAAAATATCTCTCATCTTCTTTTCGATTTGCATCAAATAATTGTCCTGAAGTATTGCTGACTAACTTTATTAAGTTCTCCCTCTGTTAGAGCATATGCTTTATCTCCTATATATGGATATTTAAGGATATGTTTACGGGAATTAATTATGTTTGATATGGATATGTAAAGATATGATTACTTAAATGTGTTATGTTTACTGGAATTAATTATGTTTAATATGTATATGTAAAGGTATGATTACTGAAATGTGTTGTGTTTGATGTTGATATGTGTCTCCTCTCCTTCCAGTGCATGTGTAAATATCACTCTAATCTAAGGATGTCCTAAATGTTGAAACGCATTACACAAATATTTTTCACATTTGTCAAAGACTTTCCTAATATATATATATATATATATATATATATATAGTCACCCACAAACAGATCTGTTTTGCTGTATCACAGCTCATCAGTACGGTTAGAAAAGTCTATGACAAATATATATATATTAGGAAATATATATTGGATTCTGGTGAAATAGAAGAGTGAAAAAGAAATATATACTTCTTGAACTATATATATATATATATATATATATTAACTTGGTTTGTGTAACACACAGCTATATTAAAAAAAAGGAAGATTGTGCTGTGTCAGACTTTCAATTGTAAATCCTCTGCTTCTTAAAATCATATTTTTTATTTGGGTGTGAACAACTAACACCAGTGTGAATTGTATAACTGCTTAAATGGCCAGTCAAAGTATCTTAACAAATATATATATATATATATATATATATATATGCAAATTTATTTAAAAATGACAGACTTGGTGATATGTTGAAGCTTTTATATGACTTTTCAACTGATCTTTTTTTTTCTTTTCAGAACATAAATTATATAAAAATTGTCTGAAACACTTTTGGTGATACTTTTATCCACTATCAAGGATGAATTATATTTACTTTTAACTGAATATACTTAGTGTTTTGTATATGTATGTAGTCATAAATATTCCAGACACAGTGAACACATTGTGGCCACGTTAATGGATGAGTGTTGGCTTTTATAAATGAGAAGTAGAATAATTTAGCAATGTTCTTTTTTTTATAATTTATGTTCTGAAATGAAAAAATTATAAGATTACGCCAAAAATTACATAAAAACCTTAACCACCATAGCACCTTGTCTGTCATTTTTAATGAAACCTTGCATAAATGAAGGATTGCTATATATATATATATATGAGTGAGAGAGCTGCATAGATAATCACACATCTATATGAAGTAGCAGCTTATGTCTATATAGATTGTCTACAAAGTAGTTATAAATATAATCCTATCTTTCTGTGTAAATGAATGTCTGAATAGGCATGGCTATAAGCTCCTTGTTTGGCGAGTGACTGAACTTAGAAAACATTTATTAAATGATGTCAGGCTTAGTGTTATCGAAGATAGGAATGTTATAACCTGGTGTCATTTAATAAAAGTTTTATGAGTTCAATCCCTCTCTAAGACAGTAGATGTGATGTACTGGACTAGTAAGACTGCCCATTCTGTGGCTCATAAAAGAGCCTTAATAGCAAGGTGTAAGGATGAAGGCACTGCTAAATCTAACCAGCATCCGGCTGTAAAACTTATGCACCATAAATTTGTTCAGTTTAGGATGTGTCAGAGAGGGAAAACACTCTGAATTGACATATGTATGGATGGATATAAGTATATACACACATACATGTGTTCATATATATAAATACATATATATATATATATATATATATGTTTATGAATGTATGAAAAATATTATAACATTTCTATCTTAGAAATACACACACACACACACACACACACACACACACACACACATAAGTGTGTGTTAAGTGTGTGTGTGTGTTCAGAGATAGCTGGATGAATGCATAAATCAGTGCAAATGTATATGGAAATGAATGACACATGCAGAGTACAACAAAATGCCAATACATATATGTATATAACTATACATATATATGCATTCATAATTCTAAGTGTACACATTTAAGGGTGCGTAAATAAAAGTGTTGTGTGATAAAGGTATTTGCAGAAATTTGAACTGAAAGTAATAGAATTTAGTACATTAGCCAGGAAAAAGATTACGTTGAAACATAAACACTGTATATTTTTCATTGTTAAGCTAGGGATTTCACTGATGATTTTACAAGTATGCATCTTAATATATCTTTCCCATGTTTATCTATCTGTCTATGAATGAAGGTATAATTATATAATATCAAATAAATAAAAAATATATAGAAAAACACTTGCCGACTTTTATTAGGACAAGAAACTTCACCAGCATTTATTAGGTAACTGAAGAAAGAGAGTGAGAAAGAGTTAGGGAGAAAAGGGATGTATCATAGAATGTGAAACATGTTCCTTAACGTTGATTAGGGTGTATACATTAAATAGTAATGGAAAGGAGGTATACATTAAACAATAATGTATACTCCCTTTCCATTACTGTTTAGTATATATATATATATATATATATATATAATTGTACATTTTGTTTTGACATTGAAAGAACAATGTCTCATCAAGTAGTCAATAATGATGGCAATGATGGTATTACCATCATAGGTAATGATGATAATGATGAGACATTGTTCTTTTAACATTAAAATAAAATGTACAATTTTGTAGTAATTTTTCACATTTTCTAATGTAATAATTAATGATATATATTTTGATTGCCTACTGTTGTACCATTTGGATCTGACAAGTCATGTTAAGAACATCAAAGTGGTGAAATATGTATTATCCATGGGAATAATCAAAATCCTTTATAAAATATTACTCTGTTAAATTAAATAAATGAATTTAACATTGAGTTCTCTCGAGTTCGTCTGTTTAGGAATTTACCTGGATTACATACCAAGTGTACTATGTTATATATATATATATATATATATATATATATATATATATATATATATATAAAGAGATGTTGTTTTGACTAGCAAATGGTAGATCAAAAATGTGCTCAATGCGTAAAACAAAAGAACTGAATATGCAGAACCAACGATATGACACACACATATATATATATATATATATATATATATATTCCATTTGTAAATTAGTTGTTATGCAACATAGGTTTCTACTATGAGTGGCGTCTTTAGGAGATTTGCAATATGTGTGTGTGTTTGTGTGTGGGTGTATATACACAAAGAATAATCTACAATGTTATTGGTCCTTACCTGTTGGCATCAGTTACTTTCCCACTGCAATAATGTGGATTCTCTCTGCCTTTTCTATAAATATTTTCCTGGTGATTGTTTTGATGAAATTTCCTCTATGGTACCTAGACTTTATACATTTAAGCACAGTAGTGGATTGGCAAGATGGTCTCATCATTTTGCAGTTAATTTGGTGAGATTGAACCATAAGTTCTATGCTAACAGTTTCTTTTTGAGCACTTTTCACTTATAGAGCTCTCTTCTATCTCCTTGCTTTCCAGTTAACTTTCATCTTCAAAATTTTTAATGCAATATCAATAGTTATCTTTTGTCTTCTTAATTCTTGTTCTTTTATTTTTCTCTCTTCTTAATTGTATTGGGTTATTATTTTTCATATCCTCTAACACTCAGTAATATGTTGCCTCTTAGTAGCTTTATTGTCTTACTTGGGGTGAAATGATTAAAACAAAAGAACACACAAAGAAAAGCAACTTTCTAAGGATATGCCGCACACCCAAAAAGTGCTCAATACTTTGTATTTTTCATGAAAACTCTATTTATATGATCAAAAAACAACTGTCATTTTTGTGCCTGCTATTGCGTGCAGTTTTCAGGTGGACAGTACTGGTCTTTCAGTGATATGGACATTTATATCCATTCAGCTATCCTAAGAGCTTACAATAAAGGCACTTGTCAAATAGACATAATGTACACACCAATTAAAATGAATGAGGAGTTGAATACCCATACAGTGAAGAATAGAATTGCTGAAAAATAAAAAAAATCTTCTCCAAAACACCAGAATAAATTTATAAGTGTGTCAGGAAAAGTGCTCAACAGTACAGGAATAACTGAACCTTACTAAAGGTTTATGATGAAATACTGGGTCCATAAAAGCAAAAATTTGGCATATTTATGTAAGAAGAATGCAAAGCATTAGGCATAGAGCTATATAGACAGAAAGTGTGTGGCCGACACTGCATGTTAACTCTCATTTTCATGCCTTTAACTGATCACCAGATCATGGTCACCATGCAATGTTGACTTCTATCCACACTGTTTTCCTCACTACCTACCTATCTATCTATCTATCTATCTATCTATCTATCTATCTATCTATCTACATGTGCGTGTGTGTCTGTGTATGCTTGTCTGCTTGTATGTGCATGTGTGTCTTTAATGTACACAAGCACAAACAGAGAAAAGGTACTGGTGAAAAGTTCTTTTCCTAACTAAGAAACTCTTCAAATTATAATTTTTTATTTGGTCATTTGGTTTAATTTTGAGAAGTGGTTTGGGATGAGGTCTTTTCAGCACCCCCTTGTGAATAAACTCGGTACTTAGACTTAATTTACAATAATAATTTTTATTGTTTTGGTAGGTACTGAAGCAGAAACTTGGTTCTGTTGATCGAAAAGTAAAAGCCCTGAAACAAAGTAGCACTTGGAATTTATCATTCTTGTCTCTCCTTTATCTCACCATTCTTTATTAGCCTCGACAATGACATACACGTCCTTTATGCTTGTACATATATATTGTCTTTCTTTACAACATTAGACATTAACTGCGACTTAATCAAATTTCCTCTAATTTGTGACCTGAAGGGCATCCAGCAATAAAAAGAAACTACATTAAATGTTGATTCTGCTGACATTATCATTGGGAAAATATCTGAATATAAAATTTTGTCTCTATGCAACATTTTACCATGTCCTTTGCTTTGCACCCACATCCTTTGAGATGCATGTTTCTGCAATGTCTTGTTCTGAATAGTTGGCCCTACCAAATTAAAGTAAATATCAAAGGATCAGAACATCAAATATCAGAAAAGGCAAATAGTGATTTTTGTAGGAAATATTAATGTTATTATTTTCTTTGTATGTTTGGTGTTGCTCTTGGTTACCTTAGAAAGAAAAACTCTAATATGTTAATCTATAAGATGGTTTGGAAAACCATTATTAACAAGCTTTTGTTTCATGTTATTAACTTCTTTAAAGTAAAGTAGACAAGAAGATGAATTCTCGTGTACTCTCATATGAAAATCTTTAATGACACCTATTTTATATCTAAGATGATATTGACTAGTAAAATAAAGGCGGCAAGAGTTTTTACTTGTGGGTTTTTATATAAAAGACGTAGTGAAAGTATTATTACTAAACTCTACATCTAAAAATGGGAGTTTATTTTTTTGGCATTTGAGTTCACAGGTAAAGTTGAGGACAGAATTTTTTTTGAATGAAGCTTTAAGGTTATCAACTTTGTTTTTATTCCCAGCTAAAATAAAAATAGCAGACATATATTTTTGGTTTAGTAACTTTTTTAACAAATGTTCAGTGTGGTGCAGTGAATATCAGCTCAGAATGAGAAATCAGAGAGCCAAGTTTAAATTTCAGTTGAATTTGCTGCATTCATTTACATGCAAATATCTTTGGGAAATGTAATCATCTATCTCTTCCCTCCAGCTATGGTTTAAATAACAGGACAAATTAGGTTCTATAGCCTTGGTTGGCAACCAGTCTAATGAAAAATGTAATGGTAACATACTGCAGGATTGCCCAAGTGTCTATCACTTATAACACTTGACTAATTTTTAATATCATTTTTTTACGTGAAACATGTAATAGAGAGGCATGGACTGAGTAAAATTAAGGTGGTGAGAGTTTTTACGTGGATTTTTATAGAAAAGAAATAGTGAAAGTATTATTACTAGACTTCACATGAGCATCTGAGAAAGGCGAAAAAATATATAAATGTCATAAAGCTAACATAGAATAGCTGTGATTTCTTTCGTAAAAAAATGGTTCATAAAAGATAGTTTAATTAATTGGACCTTATGTAAAATCATGATGCATAAATAATTGACCAGTCTTGAGGAGTGTGTCAAAATAAATTTTTTTTCAGCACTGAATGCATGTATCAAACCTAGGTTATTCCTTTTGCACCTCACATAATTATATTGATGATCACCCAGTTCATACTCTTTCACTGTCATTTGAATAGTAGTAGAGGTTTATCCCTTGTTTTCTTTTTAAAAGGATGGTCTGAAAAGTTAATGAGCTGACTATGAAGGAGTGATGCTAAAGCTGTGAAATCTTATATGCTTGCTTTAATTTCAACTATTCTTATTAATAGCTCCTTGTTTTACTTTCAGGTGAACTGACATTTGACTGTTCAAAGAAGACCGTTTGACCTGGTAGTCAAAAGTTCATCAACAGAAGATATGTGTTAAAAAAAAATATTTAGTGAGACCTCCATGTGTAGAATAAAAGAATGCAAAAGCCCTATCTTAACCATTTGACTGGTGACAAAGCAAATATCAATTAGCAAGCATAAACAAATGAGACATCTTTAAGGTTTAAATGACAGTAAAAAAAACATTTCTTCAACATGGCTGACTTCTTTTTCTTCTTCTATGTGCCCTGTTCCTTCAGGACGTAGGTGATCATGTTTTTCCACGTCTCCCTATCCCTTGTGGCTCTTAGTATGTTTGTTCCTGTTACACTTTGCAACCCCCGTTCCGTCATCCACCTGATCAGGCCCTGCAAATATGTTATCCGCTGCCTTTCTCTGTCTCTCTTTCCTTCTATCTGGCCAGTCAGTATCAGGTTCTCCAGGCTCTCCTTCCTCATTGCATGTCCTAGGAACTTCAGTTGTCTCTTCCTGATGCTCAGTATTAATTTCCTTTTTGTTGCCATTCTTTCCAACACCTCATCGTTGTTTGCAGTTAATGTCTAATCAACAGAACCACGATATCCGTAGCATCCTTCTGTAGAACCACATTTCTGCTACTTCCAGTTTTGTCCTCATTTTTGATGATATTGTCCAGCATTCACTGCCATATTGAAGAACTGACATCATGTAGCAATCCAGCACTCTTTTCTTTGTTTCTAGTGAGATTTTCCTGTGTGTTAGTACTTTACTCAGCTTCTGGAACACGTCCTTTGCCATGCCAATTTGTCTTCAGATCTCTGTGTTGCACTTTCAGAATCAAGCAAGTACAAAAATTTATATACCTAGGAAGTGTTCTAACAGGAGATGGCTAACTTACAGAAACTAAAAATAAAAGGAAGAAACCTTAGAAAAGTCAATGCGCCCTCTACACCTAAAATAGGATCTAATGTTCAAGGGAGATAATTAGTTCCTTATTTATTTCTGCTAAACCTTATCTATCAAAAGTGTAATTTTTCAACACTCCTTCTTACTGCTGTTAGATAATTAAATTAAGGTTTTAACACCCAACAGTTCTCTGAGCTTCACAAATTGTGCACCAGTGAGTCCTTTTTTTAGCACATCTGCAACCATATCTTTACTTGGACAGTATTTTAGTTGTAATGCTTTTGTTGCCACTTGTTCCCTGATGAAGTGAAGTTCTCTGACAATTTTTTCCAGAAATTTATGGATCTGTATAGAAGATTTACTTACAATAATAAGGTCATTAACATTAACAGCAACTATAAACATCTCTCCTTCTGAAGATAGAGTATATATACATGGGTCATTATTGCTTCTGACCCATCTTTTTCAGCTGACAGTCAAGTTTTTTGTTCCAGCATCTTGGTGATTGTTTTGGGCCATACAGGTTTTGCTTTAGTTTACATACATAATGTTCTTTTACTTTCATCCCAAATTCTTCAGGTTGCTTCTTGTAAATATCTTCCTTAAATTCTCCCTTCAGGAATGCAGTAGTTATGTCAAACTGATGTAGCTTGTGGTTGTGCATTGTGGTACAGTGGATATCGGCTTGGAACGAGAAATCGGGGAGCAGAGTTCGAATTCCAGTCGAATTCATTGCATTCACTTACACGCAAATACCCTTGAGAAAGGTATTAATCTGGCTCTTCCTTCCAGTTATGGGTTAAATAACAGGACAGATTGGGTTCTATAGCCTTGGTCTGCAACCAGTCTACTGTAGAAAGCAATGGCAACCTACTGCGGGATAATATTCTGCCCAGTCAGTCATGTCTCTTTCGAGTATGGCACTTAACTGACTGATGTAGCTTAAGGTTATATTTTGCTGCAAATGCAATAAGTGTTCTTACAGATTCAAATCTGACAAGAGGACAAAATGTCAATTCTATACTTTTGATTAAAGCCTTGTGCTACTAGCCTTGCTTTGTGTCGTTCCACACTTCCGTCAATATCATGTTTTCATTTAAAAACCCACTCACAACTGATAGCTTTTCGTCCACTGGGCAGTTCAACTAAATCCCACACTTCATTTGTATAAAATGACTCCATTTCCTTGTTCATTGCTTTCTTCCATTTGCCTTTCACAGGACTGGAAAGAGCTTCTTTCACTGTTAATGGGTCACTTAATTCATGAGCAATGTTAGCCCATTTACCATATAGATTAGGAGGCTTCCTTATTCTTTTCAATCTTTGAGGCTCTGTATCTAATTTTCTAAGTTGTCATCTTCATTTTTACTGGTATTCTGACATTCAATTTCTACAACAGAAAGGTTTTGTTATCCATCATTCTTCTCATCTTTTCATACAACTATTAATTCTGACTCATTAAAGATTCTATCCCTTCTGTAGAAGACTCAATTTTTCTGTGTCGTAAAGTCTATATTCTTTAATGAAATATCCCTAACTGAGGAAAAGACTTTTCTTAGCTTTAAGGTCCATTTTCTTTCTTTTGTCCTTTGGTATACAAGTATAAGCTTTGCATCAGAATATGTATAAGTGTTTTATTGTTAGTTTGTAACATGTCCATACTTTTTATGGTGTCATTTGTTAGGCTTTCATTTCAAATATATATTGGTGTAACTAAACCTTCAACCCAAAATCTTTTTGGTAACTTAGAATCAGACAACGTTGCTTGTACTGTTTCTACTAATGTCCGATTCATTCTTTCATCTACTCCATTTTGTTCTTGCATCTTACTAACAGTAAATTCATGGTGAATACCTTCTTTCTTTGAGTAATATTCTAACTCTTCTAAAGTATATTCCTCATGGTTGTCTGTGGATAGCACTTTGTGTCCACTAGATATTTCTATCATGGTTTCCTATTCAATAAATTTTTAAACACTTCTCCTTTGTGTTTTAGTGTATACGTCCAAACAGGAAACAAGGGATGAGCCTCTTCACCTCTTCAAAAGACGTGGGTGGAGTGTGAACCGGATGATAGTTAAGTCTATCTACTCCAATTGAGAACAAAAAAAAAGAGAAAAGAAAAAAAATGAAAAAAGATTGGGAAAAAAAGAAAAAAAGAAAAAAAGAAAGCTGGGAACCACATCCTAAACAGGAAACAAGGGATGAGTCTCTTCACCTGTTCAAAAGACGTGGGTGGAGTGTGAACCGGGTGATAGTTAAGTTTATCTACTCCAATTGAGAACAAAGAAAAAAAAAAGAGAAAAGAAAAAAGAAGTGAAAGAAGATTGGGAAAAATATAAAATAAAAAAAGAAAGCCGGGAACCACATCCTAAACAGGAAACAAGGGATGAGCCTCTTCACCTGTTGAATGTAACAAAGTATTCTCACACACTTAATGATTTCTCCTCAAGTTCTCCACATCACATCACTTCAAGCAGCTTACTGGATTTTCTCCCAGCAGGTTTCGGAAATGAATGGTGATAATGTTTTTCATCTGCACATGATTTGCAGAAATTCAAATTTTTTGTGACATCAAAATCTAAACCATTTACCATGTTTTTTAAATAATTTATGGAAAATCTTTGTTCCAAGATGACCATACCTTCTGTGTCCAATCTCTTCTCAAGTATCATTACTTGAACATGTTGTTATTGTATGAGTAGACACATGCCCTTCCTCAAGGTTTAAATAATACAAGTTTCTAATTTTGGTATTAGTAGCTATAGTTTTTCTTTTTTCCTCAAGTATTTTACATCTATGGTCAGTAAAAACAAATTTTTGCCAAATTCTCTGCCTTTACAAACACTTAATAAGTTTAAGGAAAGTTTAGGCACATATAAAGTCTTGTACAGATAGCATCTTTGCTGGTTTCTGCCTGGCAACTTCAATGGAACTTCAACAGTTCTCCTTGCAAGAGCTTCAACCAATTAGCCATCCCCAAGAGTTATCGCTTGTGTTACATCAAAACTTTCTTAATCCATAATTTTTTCAGCATCATTACACATGTGGCAAGTTGACCCTGAGTCAACATCCACTTTGTTGCACTTTTATTCGTAAGTAAAGCACTAGATGCTACTAGCTCATAATGCCATAATTTTCAGAATTGCTGTTGCTCAAATTTCTCTTTGAATTCATATGACACAGGAGTTCCTTCCTATGTTGTAGTTTTTTTAAACAGAGTCTTATTTCTTTCTTCTGGTTCTCAGAAATCACAGCAGTAACATTTTAAGTGTCTATATTTTCTGCACTGAAAACACTTCTGTGGTCCTCTTTGTTGTTGTTGATTTGTATGATATATTTTCATAGATTTTGTTTCATTGATATTAAACTCTATTTGTTTATTTTTTTTGTATATTTGTAAAGTACATGTTTTATTACAGCTTTCAAACATGAAACATCTGCATTAGCTTCTAACACTGTCACCAACATATTGAATGAATCAGGTAGACTGGTTAGGAGATATATAATCCTAACCTCTTCTTCTATAATGTCCCTGATAACAGAAAATTCTTCAAAAATTTCTATCATCTTGATATGGTCCTGAACAGGATTTCCTTCTTTCAACTTAAGAGAAAACAGTCTCCTTCTCAACACTAATTTGTTTGTCCAAGTCTTTTTCTGAAATTGGTTTGCTAACTTTTCCATACAATTGTTGGGTCAACAGGATCTCCTATTATATATAATAGTGACGAGTCAACAAACAAAACAATCATAACTAAAGCACAATCCTTTCAAGACAAGTATTTTTGTATGCATTCTCCTCTGTAATTACAGTTTCTGTTTCATTCACAATACTCCACAAGCTATCTTTGATGAGTGCCATTTTACATTGTATTTTCTTGGTTGTCATTGTTTGCCCCATTCAATGATACAACTAAAACAGGACCTAACATCCAAAGGAGATAATTAGTCCCTTATTTATTTCTGCTAAACATTATCTAGCAAGAGTAAAATTTTTGAACAATATGATGACATTATCACTGTGATACTCCTTCCCTGCCAAGTATTTTTTCATGTTAGGGAATTAAGAAAATATGGAGTGTGATCAACCGGTACAAAGCCACAGTTAGGCACAACTGGCATTGAAACAAGAAACTTCTGTGCTAGAGTATTGTACTGATGAAAGAATATACTTTTCATCATTTTTCCAGAGAATTTGGTCTTGATAGACATTTGCAACTATCTCAACAAGTTGGTATAGTATTCTCCATCAATGGTGTAGCCCAATTGAAGATAGTCCTTAAACACATTGTCTTTTGCATAAAAAAAATGAAACCATAATCTTCCCTGTCAATGAAATGACCATGGCTGTCTTTGGAGCAGGTGATGAGAGGTGTTTTTACTTCATGGATTGTCTCTTTGTCTGTGGCTCATCTTGTGTTACAAAATATTCACAGTAACAACCTGGATCTCCCTCAAACAATGTCAGTTTTTGCTTGATTTGATAAGGCTTGCACACTTTTGATCAGGTGCCAAATAACATGGTACCCACCAAGCAAAAACCTTTATCATGCCAAATTCATAGAGCATAATATTTTCAACTCTCTCACTGGATATGTTAATTGTATTGATTATTTGATTTATAGTTAATTGTCTGTCATCCATCACCATGTGGTGAACATGATCAATGTTTTTCTCAGTGGTGATTGTGGCAGTTGCATGATGTCCACACCTTGGATCATTTCCAAGACTTCCCTTCCTAAATTCAGTTGTCCACTTTTGTATTGTTGATAAGGTGTGAGCATCATCCCCTATCGTAGCAACCATGTCAGCATGAATGTTCGTAAAAGCTAAACCCTTATTTTGCAGTTACTTAATAACACCATAACACCAAATGTTATCCATTTTCAAGAGAAGGCACAGCTGGTTACTTTTGAAGTTTTTATTAAACATTCAGAAGAAAATAAACAATGCAGTTGTTAATAAGACGAGTTGAAATTAACGCATGCAAGATTTCACAGCTTTAACATTATTCCTTCATAGTTAGCCTATAAAATTTTCAGCCAAACCTGGGCATCCAATTCCTTCTCAAAACTTTTCATTTTCTTTTACCCACAGTAACCCCTTGTGTCTTAGTGGCATTATCACCTTGCATGATGGAAAATGATTAGAAAAAATATTAAAAACATTATTGGCATATTTTGTGCAGCAATAACATTATGATCAAAGTATTTGAAGTTATAATTGAATTTCTAGTTTTTCCAAAGTTCTGGTTTATCTTGTGAAAATGAAAAAAAAAACATCAAATAATATTAATTCTAGATTTCCAAGCAACGATGTTAATTTCCATGATCTGCACCTCTATGTCCATCTTAGCCAACATTGTACATGTTTTATACACTTAACATTTTCTGCATATTGGTGAATTTAAATTTATCTATATTTTTGTTAAATGTTTTCTGCTCTGCATTAGTCATCATTTTTTTTTTTTCACTGTCTTTTATTAATGTTATTAACTGTCATACAAGACAGTGCAAGTCAACCTGAGTTGAGATCATAGAGTCTCCAACTGTGTGTTGCAGTCAATTATAAACTCCATAAACTTTTCCGTGGTTGTACAGTATACATGTCAACAGGGCTACACATGGTTTGAATGCAGACTTGCCCTTCACCTCAACTGGTTTCTAATCAAAACTAGAGAACCCATTCTGCCTTACTTGTTAACTGGTGAGTAGAAAAAGAAGATTCGGTTTCTTGCCTTTCTCAAGGATATTTGTAAATTAGTGAATGTAACAAACTGGACAGGAATTCGAATTCAGTCCATTGATTCCCAATCTCGAGTTGCTAAACATTACACTACATGTACATCCATTGCATCACCTAATTTAATGCATTTCTGGATTTCTTCCTTTCTATTTTTATTTGGGGAATATTATTTATTTCTGTACATTTTTAAATTTAAATTTTGACTTTCTTCATTCAGTTTATTTAGGAAATTCTTGTAAGTACAAGACAATTTTTCTCTCCAGAATCTATCCTAAATATCTACAGAATGTGATGGGTGAACTGTTATCTAAATTACTCAAAAATGAAAATAATACAGACATCTCATTTTAACAAATATATTTACCAAAATTACACTAAAATATCTTAGCATACTAAAGAGTTAATTTATTCAATAAAATCACCATTGGCTTCAAGCACGGCATCTGGATGAATTCAAAATCTTCTGCATTTTTTCTGGATGGTCTAAAGTTGCCATATTTCTTGCCTTCAGGTCTTCTTTGGTGTTACAAGGAATTTTGTTGGTTGCTAGCTCAACCTATACCTCACACATAATAATCAAGGGGGTTGCTGTCTGGGGAGTTAAGTGACCAGTTGTAAGATGTGATGCAGCTGAAGAAATTCTCTGACAGCTATGACTGGGTACTCCTGCTTGTCCTGTTGCCTAATACAGAATCTTACAGTAGCCATCATCTTGATCCAGGACAGCACTACTTCATCAAAGCACTTTATATAGGTCACAACATTGAGTCTGAAGCCCTGTAGAAAGATGAATGGATGCGTGTCATTGCATCACTAGTGATCATTCCAATCACCTTTGCAATTACCATTATCCTCATTCTAACTCTTTCCAAATCCACTGGTCTCTCATCAGATTGATACACAAATATTCTGAAATGTTTGTTATTGAAGATTACAGCATAAATTCTAAATAGTACAGCATGCCATTTCAAAATTTCTGATGCAGTGAATGGCATCATGGTGCTTCTTTTCTGTGCAGTCAATAAAACCAAAAGCAGATAACACTCATGCAAGAAATTAAAAATGGCAACTGTATCTATGTCTACCATTTGCCTGTGCTTAGAATATTTTGGCCACATATGAGCCTGCTATATACCTTGAACTTCTTGATAAAATCCAAAGAAGAAACAGCAATATTATCAGTCCTGATCTGGCACCTTGGCTTCAGTCACTTTCCTACTGCTGTTAGTTTGCTTCCATAAATACTTCCATGGTAATTGTTCAGATGAGATCTTCATTATGGCACCTAAACAATTTTAATTTCAGCACAGTCAGAGACTGTCATTGAGATTCCATCAATTTACAGTTGAGTTGGCTAAATGTAACTATACCAATAGCTTCTTTTCTCACATTTCTCTCTTCTGGAACTCCCTTTTGGCTCCATGTTTTCCAGCCAACTTTAATCTTCAGATAATTAACTGCAATGTCAATTACTATCTACTGTTTTTTTAATTATTGCTTTTGTTCTCACTCATTATTCATTTTTCTGTTCCTAATTTTTCCACACCCAGTAACCCCTTGTGTCTTAGTGGCTTTACTGCCTTGCATGGGGTGAAATTGAATAAAACATTCTTTTGATGCATTTTATGCTTGTAAAATATTTGTTAGATATTTGTAAAATGTTTTCAGTAAATCGTAGTTGTTTTAAATATTCTCCATTTCTTCTATGAACTTCCAATTTCATTATCTGGAAGATATTTTCAAAGCTGACCATAAATAATTTAGCTGAAATCATATTCCCTTTCAATCTTTATTTTATCTGTGTCTTTATTGCCATACAATTGTGAATAACTTTTATATAATATCCAATCTGGTAATCATTATGTCCCTATACCAATTCACACACATACAAAGACATGCATATGCAGGTACACTAGCAATTTTCCTCTATCTTTGTTCCAGATATTGCTGCATTATCCATTTTGCTGGTTCAACAGAAGTCATCTAGAAACAATCCAATAATTCACCTCTCATATCCCTACATTATCATGAACTGGTAGTAACTTACATTAAACTGAAAGTTGATGGACAAGCATCAGTGCACCTGCATGAATGCACTTTCCCATGAGGATTAGCATGTACGTGAATATAATAAACTTGACAGGAAATTGATCTCAACTCTCCAATTCATCAAACTGAGCCCCTATCGATTACTTTATATATATATATATATATATATATATATATATATATTTGAGTAGGTATATATATTTATTATTTATGCTTGACAGAAAAAATTAAAATTTTAAAATTTCAAGACCAAAATATACTTCTGAACAAATGAAGGCAGATCATATGTATGTGTCGCCTTAGAAATAAGTAAAATTACAATAATTATCCTATTTTCCCAATTAGTTCCAACAAGAAAAAAAATGAGCAGTTACTTCCCCACCAATTGTCACATCTAACTCAAGGGTCAAGCCACAGACCTCCTACTATCAAGGAGAAATTACTACTAAATTCTTTCCCCTAGCCCAACCTAAATAAAACTAATAGATCCCAACCCCTTCCTTTATCTAAACAAACTTCTGGGCTTTTTTTTTTAATCATATTACCCAGAGCAAGGTGGTAATGCCACTGATGTGCAGGGGGCTACGTAAGAGTGAAAAGATTGGAAAAGAGAGAGCTGGAAACTACATCCTAAACAGGAAACAAGGGATGAGCCTCTTCACTTGTTCAATAGATGTGGGTGGAGTGTGAACCGGGCGATAGTTTAGTCTATCTACATAATTTTTTCTCATTCTCATGTTATAAGGGGTCAAAGAATGCATGCCTTAAAATGATATGTTGAAAATGGCTATTTCCCCACTAAGTTTTATTTGAATTTATGATAAATAAAGAATATATATATATATATATATATATATATATATATATATAAAGTGTGTATATATATGTGTGTGTGTGTGTGTGTGTGTGTGTGTGTGTGTGTGTGTGTGTGTGTGTGTACCCAAGTATACACATATATATAATAATATTATTCAGATGTTAATAAAACAGTGCTCAATGTAGTATAACAGCGTTATTAATTAAATATTAATAAATAGACATATTATCCTACGTTAATGGCATAACTCAGTGTTTCACACTCTATGCAATCATAATATACACCTAATGATTGTGTAGTACATAAAACTTAGAGTTGTGCTATCAATGTAGGATTATATATATATATACATTGGGGCTACTTAATTAAACATGGCTACTCTTCTAAACAAAGCCTTTGGAAGAACTTAACTGTGGATACAAGCAGTTATATCTTCTATACCATAAAAATTCGTGGGCAAATCAGTTGATGGGTGAATCAAGTAGTGAAATCTGGTGTTTATGTTGAATTTTTAAATAAAACCTAATGCGAAGCATTTTCCTCTCATATCCATTTCTTGTAAAAGTTATAGCTAATAAATGAATTATATGTATTTTATAATGAAGTGTTACTTTTCAATATATACAGCCTTTGAGATTTCAGTTGCCGGATCAGCTCAGTCAATTAAAAACTTAATTGGGCAATTAAAGTTTATTGCTTTACTCTCCTGTGCTTGATTAAAAATCTCACAATGAATCATGTCCCTTGAAATATAGAAAAAGAAAATCTGATTCCTTTTACAACCCAAAAGTATGCCACTGAAGATTCACAAGTTACTTAGAATGACCTACAATGAAATTATTGAACTGTTTGGTCTTATGCATTGCACCTGAAATGTGTGGTTAAACAAAAGACAGTGACATCCTGCAATCACCAAAGCAAGATCTGACAAATAGAATTTAGATTAACAAGCTTCTGAACACTTCCAGAGTAGAGTCAAAATGTCTCTGTCACACAGATTAAAGACACTCACAGATTTTAGAAACTCATTTGGAAAGATATTATCCTTGAAAGTAAAAACGAACATTTGAAAGAAAGAAAAAAATGCATACTTCTTTCAACCACTCAATGAAAAATAAATTATACAAGTAATAATTTTTCCTATAGAAAATCATTGGGAAAATCAAATTTGTAATTTTTTTATCATCTATGAGATGGAGGTTGTAGACAAACAGAAGAAAGAATCTACGAATTTCGGTGCCTCCAATCAATTGCCCAAAAAAAAACAGCATATCATGATGTTAAAAGAGCTCAAACTTAATAAAAACAAAGTTTTATCATCAAAATGTTTATGCTATTAAGAGGAAAAATCAAATTTTCTTGTTATTATTTAAAAAAAATTTTAAATCCTTTCTAACATGTTCAAAATTTTAATTAAAATTTCATTTTTTGTTTTCTGTCAGCGATTCACGCTATGTTTATGTCAGGCAATTATTAAGAAAATGGAGTCAGTCGAGTAAAATGATTTTAGGGTGAGTAAATTTTCACTCACTCTCGACCGCTGGTTGAGTGATTCCTTTTTCAAATCTCAAAGGTTGTATATATATATATATATATATATATATATATATATATATATACACAGGTTGATTGAAAATTAAAAGTAATCATAATTTTATATATGACTTTTTTCTTTGGGGTTTGCCAAAGGAGCAATCTACTATACCAAACCAAGATTTTGGAATCACTTGAAGGATGAATACAAAAAGCAAAGACTTCTTGGTCAAGTCTATTGATGTGATTTTCATAAGTATTTTAAAATTTGTACACTTTTCAATCACCTTATATATATAGGAAAAATTATTAAAAAGTTATGAGTTTAAAAATGTATTTTTTTGACAGTATTTGTTTATTTCTATTATTATATTTTATATTTCAGACCGTCCTCGATCCTTCATAAGAAACAAATGATTTTAAAATTCAAATTAGAAACGTATTTATTTATTCAAATTAGAAACGTATATATATATATATATATATATATATAAAATAAACGTATTAGAAATGTATATATATATATATATATATATATATAAACACTTAATAAGTAAGGTTTAACACCAGGCTACCTGGAATTTCTACACTCAAGCTTGAAGATACCACATTATAGAAACTCAGATAGCCTGGTGTATATTTTTCTATACTTTCTTTTTATGGTGTTTTGTATCGGGCACTTTTCCTTATTTCATACATTTTTCCTTATTTCATACATTTCCTTATTTCATATATTTGTTTTCTGTTTTCCTCTGTATTATTGTTGTTATATATATATATATAGGCATGGTGGTGCAATGAATTGAGAAATTGGAGAGACTATTAAATTCATTTATGGGCTAATACTCTTGGAAAAGGTATGAATCTTCCCCAACTATGGTTAATAGCAAGACAGAATGAGTTCTATAATCTTGGGTAGCAAGCAGTCTAAGAGAAGAAAAAACTCTGAATTGTTTTTAATCATTTCAAGCAACACAAAAACAGCCACTGGTGTGCAGGGGGTTGCAAGAGAGATGAGCAAAAAGAAAATGGAACAAGATACAGTGGGTGTGAGACAAAAGATAAGAGAAAGATGGGAATCCAGGCGATCAAAGATGGCAACTGACGTTACACTTTAACTCTTAGAGTTAAAGTGTAAGTGCTATCAGGGAAGCAAGTGTACAAAAAAGAGTTTCAAAGGTTGAAAGTGCAAGAAAAGAAACTGATAAAGTAGAAGAGTCACTTGCATTTGACTGTTTTCACAGTAAAAAGTATGAACTAGTTGCCAGTCTAGTAGCACAAATAAATGTAGAGCGGGCACCAGGGAGATAAGCTCATCAGAGCAGACACCATGAAAATTTTTGTAACAAAAACAGGGTGAAGCCACATCTTATCGGTGAAAAAGTTACTGAAGTCACACAGCCATTACATTGCAGATCCTTCTTTGAATTTTGTTGAGAACCTTGAGATGAATATCAAGATCACCTGCTTAGTTCAGGCAACAGTATTCAATGCATGAAGAAATGGTAGATTTGTGTATGTGCAAAATAGATTCTGATGAAAAAAACTTCCTGGCCCAACATAGTAACCCAACCTTCCTAGCAGTAGCTGTAGCTACTGATTTGATCTGATCATTCTACTTGAGGTCAGCTGTGAGAGTGAGGCTGAGGAGGCACAGTGTATTGCTTTCTGGGAGGCTAGTGTTACCCATACTCAGATGCAGAAGAATTTGTCTATGGAGATTAAAGGAAAGCAGCTACATTTTGGAAATATTAAAATTCATTTCTTACCCTAGTCCAATACAGATTGGAGATCCTTATCAAGAGCAGCAGAGGGATTTACTTTATAACGATTTTTAGTCTCAATTATGTTAATTTATGTCATAGAAATGTGTCGTTCTGGGGGTTTTATAAGCATTGTATAGGTATGCCACAAGACTAAAGATATAGGGCACTCAGTGAGAATTGAACTTATTATTCTGTTGTAAATGATCTAGCAAGACAACCATTAAAACCAGGTCAAAGTGTACAAAATATGTTGATGCCACCTAGATTATTAAATAATTATGGCATTATCATGGTTTAGTGTCCCAAATACGTATATATATGGAAAATCACAGGTACATGGCCCAGAAGTTTTTCTTATCTGAATCTATCCTGTACATAAATAAATCTACCATCCGCCTGTGTATTGAATACTGCTACTGCATCTGGTCAGGTGCCCCTGCTACTTTCCTCGGGCTTCTTGACAAAATACAACGGTGAATCTGTAACGTGATCGATACTGATTTGGCAGACCGGCTGCAACCACTCTCTCACTGGCGTGATGTGGCTTCCCTGTGCCGCTTCTATAAATACTTTCATGGCTTCTGCTCCGATGAACTTAGATCATTAGTGCCGCCTAGGTACGAATTTACACGAGATACTAGATTAGCAACTAGGTCCCACCCTTTACAATGAAAGATGTAATCCTAATTTCTGCTCCAACAGCTTCTTTTCTTGTGCTTCCCACCTGTGGAATTCCCTTCCACATGCCTGCTTTTCTGACAGCTACAATCTCCAGGAGTTTAAATGTAAGGACAATAGACACCTCTTATCATACTAACTTGCATCTATTCTCCCAACACTCTCACCATCTACCCAACCCTCATTCTCGGTATCCTTACCCATCTATCACCCTCCTTCTGACAATTCCTATATCTAACCATCCTTTCTCACCACTTTCCCCTCTATGTAACCCCCTGAACAATAGTGGCAGTGAAATACCTTGCTCGGGGTGAAACGATTATAAAAAACAAAAAAACAATAACATTCTGACTTACATGGAAAAACTGCATAACGATTCATTGTAAGAACGGAGTTTTGTCATAAAACCCAGTATTATTATTTCTTTATTAGCTATGCTCCATCTTAATATTGTTCTTTATAGATAAATATATTTTTTTTATTTTTTTTTATCGTGTCACCCCAAGCAAGGCATTCCACTGCCAGTATAGTGCAAGGGGAATGGGAAATGTCAGAAGGAGGGCGGTAGACGACTTAGGATGCACATAGGGAGAGAGTTGAGAGAGAGTGGGTGTGAGTTAGTGTGTTAGGAGGTGCCTATTGACCTTACATTTAAACTCCTGGAGGTTGTAGCCATCAGGGAAGCAAGCATGCGGTAGGGAATTCCACAGGTGGGAAGTGCGACGAAAGAAGCTGTTGGAGTTGAAATTGTGGTTACATTTCATCGGTTTCACTGTAAAAGGGTGGGACCTAGTTGCCAATCTAGTATCTCGTGCAAATTCACATCTAGGGGGCACCAGTGATTTAAGTTCGTCAGAGCAGAAGCCATGAAAGTATTTATAGAAGAGGCACAGGGAAGCCACGTCACGCCAGTGAGAGAGATACTGCAGGCGGTCAGCCAAGTCGGTATCAATCACATTACAGATTCTTCGCTGTATTTTGTCAAGAACCCCAAGGAGAATAGAAGGGGCACCCGACCAGATGTGGCAGCAGTACTCAATACACGGGCGGATGGTGGATTTATATAATTGCAGGATAGATTCAGATGGAAAGAATTTCTGGGCCCTGCACAGAGAGCCGACTTTCATAGCTGCGGATTTAGCAATGGATTCGACGTAGTCATTCCACTTGAGGTCTGCTGAGAGTGTCAGGCCAAGCAGGCGTAGTGATTTACTCTCTGGGAGGCAAGCCTGTTCCATTCTAATGGGAGGGAGGTTCGGTTGTCTGTGGTGGTTAATTGACAGCAGCTTCGTTTTGGAAGAACTGAATTTTACGAGCCATTTCTTACCCCAATCCACCACGGATTGGAGGTCCTTCTCAAGCTCAGCAGTGAGGTTTGCCTTGTCACCAACACCAGATTTTTGATCGAGGCGAGAGTAAACTGTGGTATCATCAATGTACATGCCTACTTGTGATCTTATGGTGTCGGGGAGATCATTGATATAGATTAGAAAGTGCGTAGGACCTAGGATAGAGCTTTGGGGTATACCCGCGTTTGTAGGGTAGTTCTGGGAGGCATGTCCGTTTAATACCACCTTCAGTGTGCGGTTAGAGAGGAATGACCGGATTAAGTCCAACAAAAGTCCAGTTATGCCATAGCTTCGGAGTTTCCGTAGAAGGCCGGCATGCCATACTCTGTCGAATGCTTTAGAGATATCCAAGGCGATGGTTCGGGCTTCACCATTCTTGTCGAGAGCTTGGTATATATTTTTTTGAAGCTTACAATTTTATTACTTGTATTAATGTATTTTGTTTTATCATTGCTTTTTTTATTTTCACTGTTATTTTGTAACTAGTTTACACCATCTTACTATCTTTGCTTTTAGATTAAGTAATTTTCATTATTATTATTATATTACTAGTTGACACTATTTTATTATTTTTGCCTTTTCTATTAAACATTTTACTATTATAATTTTCACTAGTTTTACGTTTGGATATTATTGTTGATTTTTCAATGAAGCATTTTCATTGTCATTATTTTATTACTAGTTTTACTTATCTTATTATTGTTGCAATGTTGCATAAAACATTTTAACTATTATTATTTGGCTTGTTAAAATTTATCCTTTGCAAAAGCAAAGTCATTGACTAAAAACTAATTCTAAATTGATTTTAATTCAGTGGTTAGAATGAACAGAAATTTACCTTTTACAAACAGCCCTAAAATGGGAACTCACATTTTACTGCTTTTAATTATGGAAATTAGATTCCCTTTCCCTTCTGTACATTATGAATTCCCTAGAAAAAAAGGAAAGCTATTCATTAATGTGCTTGAATTTTTTGTTTCAGAAGTAATGTTGCCCAATTATCATTTAATCTTTTCACTTCAAAACATCTCAATAATTAAATCCCTAAAAAATTAAACACCAGTTTATTTGGGCACAAAATTTGCTTTCCAATTATTAAAAATCACGCTTGAGAATAAGATTCTAATCAATGATGTAGAAAACATAATGGAACTGGCAAAGTTATGTGGTCAAGGGAATTAATTTGTCATTTGTATGTATGAGGTTAAATGATTCTGCCTAAATATAATTCTCATATGGTCCAAGTTCCCTGACCCAGTTGGCATCAAAATAACTCATGACTAAGTTCCACATTGAAAGGCAAAAATTAGCATTAGAGTTATAGCAAGTAATTCCTTTTCCTTCTGAATCAGAGAACTAAACTATATTTTTGTTCTTTCTAAATATCCTTTTTCTTTTTTACCAGGTTTTATGGCTGGCCACTTGTATTCAAGGATGCCTGTCTACAAGGGCAGTTAGCTAATCCCTATTGCAGATGCCTGCTCATTTGTATTTGTTCAACACCCAGAGAGCCCACTTGTGATTTATACTACAACTATGCTGAGTGGACTTTAGTTACAGTTTCTGAGAGAGAGCGTGTTATCTAGCATGAACAATAGCCTGAACAAAGCCAGGACACTCTTGGTCACAATGATTTGTCACTTTATGCTAGCACAACCATTAATGGGTCCCAAAGTGTCTTGTCTACCCAATTTCACTCACAAACACAAGGCTTGGATGAATTCATGGTATGATTTTCAGGCACTTTCCAAAGGTGCCACATGTTGGGATGACCACCTCCAGACCAATAACATCAAGAAGTCAGATTCCTGAAAAATCAACCATGTTGAGATTCGCAACTGAGCCTCATTATCAATAAGCAAATGTTCTAACCCCTTGGCTATACACCACATAATTAGGCTGAGTCTAAAGTTACAAAATCCTTTTTATTTTTAAGGTTTTATGGAAGTTTCTCTTTTAAGATTTTACAAGCATAAACTATGAGCCTTTAAAGAACTAAGTGATTAAATTTTGATCTGCTACAAGAATGGCCACTTTGCTTGAGCATCAGCACACAATTCTCAGAGTACTTGATGAGAATTTTGTTTATTTACCATTTGTATCTGTGAATGGTGTTCAATTCCATGATCTTCAAGGTCGGCAGGTACTACATACTTGATAAATTGGCATAACACATTCTTCCTTTTTTAATTTTCTAGTTATTTGTACTTGAAATTTATCATTAAAAAAAGCTGGCTTTCAAAAAATGGATAGTGGCATGAACAGTGGCATGAATTGAGATATACAGTCATCTACCAAATGCCCAAACTTGTCAACAGTCATGGATACCTTTACATTCTTTACTAAATCATGTGTTTGTTCATCACTGGGTTCCCTCTATTTGTGACATTTTGCCAGAATTAAGCTGTGTCTTCATTTTATGTGGTGAGGATGTCAGTAATCAAGAGTCTCCACCACTTTCTAACCTTTGAGCAGTGTTTCTCTCATTGACAACCCTCCTGTTCCCATTCATCTGTTCTGCCATTCATTCACTTCAAATCTATCAGGTAGGTGACTCAGTACCTTCCCCTATCTATCTGGTTCGCATTATGCCCTGTGAATGTTAATTTTTCCAAGTCCTCCTTCTTATGTGTCCAAGAAATTTCAGCTGTCTCTTTCTGATTCTGATAATAAGAATTTTACTACCAGTTTCTTTAAAACTTCCTATTTGATTACTTACTCTACCCAAGGAATTCTCTATATTCCTCCAAAGAACGACATTTTTGTTGACTCCAATCTCCTCTACATCTGTGGATAGATTGTCTAACATTCATTGCCGTACATGACATTTGATATCATGGAGGACAATTTTGTTTTTTTCTAATGACTTTTTTCTATTTTTTACTGCTTTGTTTTGCTTTTGGAATGCAACTTTCACTAATCTAATATGCATTCAAATTTCAGTATTGCATTTTCCATTCTCTGTTAAAAACATACCAGGTGCTTAAAATTTTGTACTTGTTTCATGTTGATATCTCCAATTTGTAGTTCACATCTTGAACTTTTTCTCTTGCTGATGGTTATATTTCTGTGTTTTTGGAGTTGATGGTTAATCTTTTTTTGTTGCTTTCTTCTACCACCCTACCTCAGAGATCCCATGGTTTTCTTTCCTTCTTCTACCATCCTGTCCCAAAGATTTTGTAGTTTTCTTTTTTTCTTCTATCATCATGTCCCAGAGGTCCTGTAATATTTTTCCTTCTCCTACCAGACCCCATTATAGACCCCATAATTTTCTTTCCTTCATCTACCATCCTGTCTCAGAGGCTTTGTAGTTTTCTTTTCAAGTTGGCCATCAATACAGTGTCATTAGTGTATCTTATATTGTTAACATTATGACAATCATTAATAAATCTGAGTAAGGTTTGCAGTTTCCTTAAGTAAACCACACTTTTAACAATCCTTCTTATTCCTCTTTTTATTTTTGTGCAACCTTTCAATTTATTTTCTTTTGGTATATGGAAGGGTTGCTCTTAGTACATTTCTGGATTATTCTAAATTTCCCCCCAAATAGATTTAGTTTTACTAACAATTCAGATATATTTTTGTGTTGCACCTTGTAAAGTAATTTGTCATAATCTATAATAAAATATAAGCATGCATATTCTGCAGTTCTATTGCTCTCTCTGATATCATTCTAATCAAAAAAATAATATTTCTTTCCTAGTATTCTTGACAAGACTGCACAGTCCTGTTCCTTTTCCCAGTCAAATTCTGCTTCATGTTCTATTCATGAGGCCATCAGCTTGGATATGTGGCTCATTAAGCTGATTATCTGATGGAACATATTCATTTGCACCTGGCAAATTAGGCAATGCTTCAAATGCTTGATCTATTGAGGCATTCTGCTATGTCATCACTGTCATATATTTGGTTTATTACTTCTGTTGTCTTGTCAATGCAGAAACTGGCTAAGGCTGAGTGCATTTCTTTTACAATTTCATCTGATCTTGCTGCTTTGTTTCTCTTAATATTAAACTTTGATTTTTTAACAAGAACGTGCATATTTTTTCAAGTTCTTTTCCAGTATGACATTGTAAAGGTAGAGTTGGAGAAAGAAAGGATATTCAGCAAAAAACAAAGAGTAACTGAACCCCAGAAAGTCTCAGCCAACAAAAACAAAAATTTTAAATTATTTAAACAATTTAAAAATTATTCATATAGCATTTATTAATATATATATACATATATATATATATATATATATATATATATATATATATGTGTGTCTACATATATATATATATATATATATATATATATATATAAAACGTCTCCTCCCTTCCCCTCCCAATATTTCTGAATATTATTTGTTGTTCACAGAAGACATTTGGGTTTTACATCAAAAGATGAATATGAGAGTAGAGTTCAAAATTTCAACTTTTATTTCTCAGTATTTGCATTTAGATGCTTCCTGGATCAAGAGGGTAGCTACTGAAACACCACATATCTGGCAATAGGATTCTGCACCATGCCACACAAGCAGGAGAACTCAGTCATGGCTGTCAGACAATTTCTAAAACCACATCAGGCCTTACATCTGGCCACCTAACTCTAGACTGCAACTCCCTTAATTATTATGTGTTGAGCACAATTAATCAAGAGACTAACTAAATTTCTTGTAACACCAAAGAAGAATTGAAAGTATGAAATATGGCAGCATTGAACAACTTAAACAAGGGGACCTTCTAGAAGAGATGCAGGAGATTCCAAACGCATCTGGAGGCTGTGCAAGATGGTTTCACTGAGTAAATTAACTCTTTAGTATTTCAAGATATTTTTGTGTAAGTTTGGTAAATATATATCTGTAAAAATGAGATGTTAGTGTTATTTTCATTTTTGTGTAATTTAGATAACAGTTCACCCATCACATTCTGTAGATATTTAGGATAGATTCTGGAGAGAAAAATTGTCTTGTACTTACAAGAATTTCCTAAATAAACTGAATGATGAAAGTTCAAATTCAGATTTAAAAATATAGAGAATTAAATAATATTCCTCAAATAAAAACAAAAGTGGATGCACATGTAGTGTAATGGTTAGCAACTCAGGATTGAAAATCAATGGACTAAATTCAAATTCTTGCCCACTTTGTTATTATTCACTAATTTACAAATATCCTTGAGATGAGCATGAAACCAACTCTTCTTTTTCCACTTACCAGTTAAGTAAGGCAGAATGAGTTCTCTAGTTTTGATTGGAAACCAGTTGAGGTGAAGGGCAAGTCTGCATTCAAACCATGTGTAGCCCTGTTGACATGTATACTGTACAACCACGGAAAAGTTTATGGAGTTTATAATTGACTGCAACACACAGTTGAAGACTATGATCTCAACTCAGGTTGACTTGCACTGTCTTGTATGACAATTAATAACATTAATAAAAGACAGTGAAAAAAAATGATGACTAATGCAGAGTGGAAAGCTTTTAACAAAAATATAGATAAATTTAAATTCACCAATATGCAGAAAATGTTAAGTGTATAAAACATGTACAATGTTGGCTAAGATGGACATAGAGGTGCAGATCATGGAAATTAACATCGTTGCTTGGAAATCTAGAATTAATATTATTTGATGTTTTTTTTTCATTTTCACAAGATAAACCAGAACTTTGGAAAAACTAGAAATTCAATTATAACTTCAAATACTTTGATCATAATGTTATCACTGCACAAAATATGCCAAGAATGTTTTTAATATTTTTTCTAATCATTTTCCATCATGCAAGGTGATAATGCCACTAAGACACAAGGGGTTATTGTGGGGAAAAGAAAATGAGAAGTTTTTAGAAGGAATTGGATGCCCAGGTTTGGCTGAAAATTTTATAGGCTAACTATGAAGGAATGATGTTAAAGCTGTGAAATCTTGCATGCATTAATTTCAACTCATCTTATTAACAACTGCATTGTTTATTTTCTTCTGACTGTTTCATAAGATCTTCAAAAGTAACTAGTTGTGCTTTCTTTTAAAAATGGACAAAATTTGACATATCAATTACCTGCAGAAAAAGAGTTTCACTCTTACGAGCATACATGCTGACATGGTTGCTACATTAGAAAATAATACTCAAGCTTTATCAACAATGCATAAGTGGGCAGCTTATTTTAGGAGGTGATGAGAGAGTCTTGGAGATGATCCAATGTCTGAACATCCTACAATTTCCAACACTAAAGAAAACATTGATCGTTTTCACCACATGGTGATGGATGACATGCAATTAACTATAAATCAAATAGCCAATACTATTAGAATATCCTCTGAGAGAGTTAAGAATATTCTGCATGATGAATTCGGTATGATGAAGATTTTTGCTTAGTTGGTACCATTTCTTGTGGAACTTGGTCAAAAGTGACTCCAACTTTGTTGACCATCATGTGTGAGACACAGTTGAGCTAGAGACAAACAAAACTCTTTGTAGCACCAAAGATGAACTGGAAACAAAGATTATGACAGTAATAAATCAGCTTAAATCAGAAGACCATCCTGAAGTGTTATAGAACATTTCAAAGTTATCTGGAAGCTGTGGTTGAATTCAATGGCAGTTATATTGAATACATTTACTTTTTTTTGTATGTGAAGATATTTTTGTGCACTTTGGTAAGTATATTTGCTAAAATGTCAATGTTATTTTCATTTTTTATGAATATACCCGTCATACCCTGTATATACTAAACACTAAATTTATGCAATAAAACCACCAATGATTTCAACTATATGCTTCAAGATGACTTCAGAATTGACATGAGTGTATCTAAGTATATTAATTTTTTGCAATTATTAGCATAAGTGTAGATGTAAATGTTGATGTCTGATGAACTTTTCTGGAACAGGAGAGAAGAATAAAATAACAACAAGAATGTTTAACACCTTAGCAGCCTATATGTAAAACATACAAGCATGAATGAAGCTGTGTATATAAGTTCCTTTTTATATGTTCATATTTGCAAAGATCTTCAAAGACTTATATTTGAGAAAAGTAAGATTAAGGCATTTGTATGCATTGTACTATGTTTTTTTTTTTAATCATATCACCCCAAGCAAGGCGGTAACACCACTGATGTGCAAGGGTCTACGTGAGAGTGAAAAGATTTGGAAAAGAGAAAGCCGGAAACCACATCCTAAACAAGGGATGAGCCTCTACACCTGTACAATAGACGTGCGTGGAGTGTGGACCGGTCATAGTTTAGTCTATCTACTCCAATTGAAAAAAAAAAATGAAAAAGAAAAAAAAAGAAAAAGAAAAGTGAAAAGATTGGAAAAGAGAAAGCTTTAAACCACATCCTAAACAGGGAACAAGGGATGAGCCTCTACACCTGTACAATAGACATGGGTGGAGTGTGAACCGGGCGATAGTTCAGTCTATCTACTCCATCTTTGAAAAAAATACAAAAAAAACACACTCGTTCAAATAACTATGAAACTTTTAAAATTAGCCACAACAAAAAATTAAAATAAAATAAAATCAAAGCAAAATCATGACTTACTAGTAAAGTTGTTCCCAACCCCCAAAATAAAACATGTGCTCAACCAGTTGATAGAAGAATTTTTTGGATACTATGTGCGTGTATGCAGGGGCGTTTGCTGGTAGCCAAGGGTTTCCCAGGGAAGAAATGAGACATATCTTGTCACTAAATTATTCTGTAGGTAAAACAAAAAAGAAGATAGAAAGATTTTTGGGCTCTTTCTTTATATACTTCAAATGAGAACGCAATGTAACAGTTGTTAGCAGAATTTGTCACACAAGTGGGGTAATCCCATAATTCTATAATAAAGATAATAATTAGCATGCATATCTATATGCAATTATTCTATTCTTCAAATTTTAAACAGGAATTAGGATGAGTACTGTAATGTACTTTAAGAGGAAATTTTCAGCCTTTTTTGATGAATGAAAGTTTCATGCAGATCTAATAAAATCATAAAGAAATATGAACATTTCTTTAAAAAGAAAAAAAGGATGCTGAAATGCTATGTAATGTCAATTCTTCTACACAGTAGTGAATGCTAGATATTTTCCTCAGAGATGAAGAAGAAACTTGTGGCAAGAGAGATGTTGTTCTATAGATGGGTTCTGAGAATACCATAGACAAAGCATGTGAACAACAGGGAAGTTTTAATTATTATATGTATAAAATGAACAGTGGCAAGTAGAATCAGAAAGAGACATTTGAAATTTCTGTCACATAATGAGGAAAGGTGGCACTGAGAATTTGACACTTGCAGATCATACTGAAAGCAAGGAAAGCAAAGGGAAACTAAGTAATGTACCTAACAGGAATTGGTGCCTAGCTGACAGGACATGAATTGGCACAAATTGGATAAAGAGTAGGATGGTAAGGAGAGTCATGATTATCTATATTCTGAAAAAGAAGAAATACACAAAATTTTTCATTAGTTTAGAAAATATGAAAATAAAACTTTTTTCTATTTTATTCACATTATTTTTACAGTACCATTTATGTGGCCTTTGATGTTATAATTTTAAAATTATTACTTTTATCATTTAAGCAAAGTTCTTGTCAAGAAAGTAAATTTTCTTTCAATTTACTTTGATGCTTCCATTGCATAATGTTTTATAATTTTTTGTATTCAATCAAGTAAGGTGATAAAGTCACTAAGACATAAACGGTTACTGAGAGGAAAAGAAACTGTTTGAGAGGAGAGAGAGAGAGAGAGAGAGAGAGAGGACATTAATAAAGCAGGATTCAAAGAGAAAAGTTAATCTTTGTTATCTCTGTCCATTTTTTGTTGTTGAAATAAGCTTTTATATATATTGAAAAATTCAAGATTATTGTGTCAAGTTGAAGGTTTTCAACTTGGTATTTATGATGATAACACAACCATTTACTCCTGCCTCAATAGTAAGTCTGATCAGATTGATAATGCCAAATTAGCAGCTGATTTAAAAAAATGACTCTTATCAAGAGAGGCAAAGGATGGTTTTTAACTTTAATGCCTCCAAAACTAAACTGCTTCCTATTAATCATCCAAGAGACCCCTTTTTTGCTTTTCATCAGCATGGCTGCTATTAAGCTTCAGAAGAGTGACTCATTGTGTCTTCTCAGGCTAACATTCTTGGCTGTCATAAAATGGAAAGACTATATTGAATCCATTGCTAGGTCTGTTGCTAAGAAAGTTGGTTCACTGTGTCTTGCTAGACAATTTTTCTCTCCTGAATCTATCTTACATATTTATAAGTCTAACATTTGTCTAAGCCTCAAGTATTGCTGCCACATATGGTCCAGGGCTCTTGCTGTATATTTAGAGATTCTTGTTAAAGCCCAAAAAAGAATCAGCAATATTACTGGTCCTAACCTGGTATATCAGCTTCAGTCAATTTCCTACTGTCATAAAATTGTTTCTCTATATCTTTTCTATAAATACTTTCATGGTAATTGTTCAGATGTGCTTTTCACTCTGGTACTTGGACTTTATGAATTTAAGTGCAATACTAGATTAGCAGCAAGGTCTCACTGATTTACACTTGAAATAGCTGGATGTAGCTGTAAGTTCTATGCTAACAGTTTCTTTTCTTGCACTTCTTGTTTGTAGAACTTTCTTCTAACTTCTTGCTTTCCATCTTTTTAAATATTTAAATGCAATATCAGTTTTTTTCTATCTTCTTGATTCCTCTTTTTTATTGTTCTTGTTCCTTAATAATGTTTTTTTTTGTTATACTTTCACACTCAGTAGCCTTTTGTGTCTTAGTAGCTTTACTGCCTTGCATGGGTTGAATTCGATTAAAAAAAATTTATATAAAAAGCAACTCAGTAATATTTCTTCTTTAGTGGTCAGTGGCAGGAGATGAGTAATAGTCATTGAATATTTTATGGTTTGTTCAAATAATTACTTTTAGTTCACATTGAAACTTAATTTTGCTTAAAAAAAGAAAGAGAAAGCAACAAAAGAACAAAAATTAGAGAATCGACAGAAATTAATTCAAGGAATAAATTTTTCTGACTTAAAGATTTTTGTTTTATTTTTTAATTTTTCAAATTTTATTGACTGATTCAGTCATGAAAACAAGAGAAATGCAGACTTCAACTTTTTCCAACAAAATATAGAAAGTATCAAGAAATAATACAAGCCAACATTAAAATTGACTATGACAAAAGCGTGTCTTATAAGTGAGGATAACAAAGGCTTGTATTATAAGTTACAATGGCAAAGCAATAAAAATTCTAAACATATTCATAAGAGCCAATAACATAATTGGGTCATTCAATGACTAGAGTAAAATGTAGTTTCATATTTTCAGGAATATATTAACTGTCTATATAAATTCACATATACTCTCTATATATAAGGTGTTTGGAATTAAAAGGTACTTTCCGCCACAAAATAAAATATGAATAAATGTTGTTTAAAGTTTTTCGAATTTCAAAATGCCATAACACTTGATTTATTTAAGATAAACCACTTAATCATTTTAAAGTAAGCTAAAACATATCTACTATAACATACAAACATTACACTTACACATAATTGATTTTCACATACATGGTGGAAAGTACCTTCTTGTACTGAAGGACGCATTTGTATTCATTTACTGTCTATACAAATATTGAGTTATACAATATTTGTGATCTATTTTTGTTATGTCATTAGCAGGGTTTTGTTTTAACTACATTAAATACAAGGCCCGAAAGTCACTGATGTTAGAGGGTTACTGAATGAAGTTGTTGTGTTGATGTAAGTGCAATTATGAGGATACATAAGATAGATAACAGTTTCCTCAAAATTTGAAGATGTCAAGATTATAGTGATCAGAGAAGCATTCTCATGGGAGTCTGTTTCACAAAGGAATGGTTCGTAGAAAGAAGCTCTCTTAATGGAACTTCTTTTTTACCAAGGGAATGTGGCTGCTTTGACAATATGTGGGTCACAGTTGTAAAAGTTTGAACTGGTTGATTTAAGGAATGTAGGAGAAACATAAATATGGTTCTATAGAATGATGCTGAGAATACCATGAACTGATCATGTGAGCAATGATGAAGTTTTAGAGAAAACTAAAAAAAAAAAAAATGCTTCTACTTAACATCAAAAATAAATAGTTGAAATTTCTAGGGCACATAATGTGGAAAGAGGGCTTGGAAAGTTCACAGGATATATTGAAGGTAAGAGAGACAGAGGTAAGCATCACATAACCTACCCAAAAAGCTTGTGCAAATCTATGCAGAACAGGATTTATGAGAGATAACAAAAAGACAAAATTTAGCAAAAGATACGAAGGGTAGGTAGTTGGGGATAGCCATGATTGTCCACGTCCTGAAGGGACATGGCACATAGAAGAAGAAGCTTGTTTGAACATTAGCCATGGAAATAATGATAAAGTAGTAATAGACTTAAAATGTAAATTTTCATGTGACAGCTGTCATATTATTGGGTATTTTTAAGCTGTCAAAATTGGTACATTTTTCTTTATTGATACTGTATTGAAGATGTAATAATTATCAGTTTTAGTATGTGATTATTCTTAAATTTTATGGCTGTAAATCATTAAATATGCCAAAAGTGGCATATAAATTTTCTGTTTGACAACAATGAAATCAATATATTACTTGAGAATAAGCGTCTTGGTTGTTAGTCACTTGGGTGTGTCTGCCACATGTTAAAAAAACAAACCTAACACAAGTATTCAAAGACAGCAAACCTCTGCCAAGGCAATACCAACATGATCTCAGCTATTAGAAAGAGATGAGTATTAAAATGAGAAAGAATAACTGCAATGAACTTGACTGCTCTCAGGAGTGAAAATACAAAAAATGAACTCGACTGCTCTTAAAATTAAATGTGCGCTTAAAATGAAACATGAAAGGTACAAAAAATAGCATAAAAAAACAGAATATTAAACCAGAAATTTTATCCTGTACCAGATAGAACCCAAAATCTAATAAGTTTGTGCCAGTCATGAAGCCAATTATCCCTGAAAGTTTCATCCAAATCCATTCATGTACAGATAGACAAACAGACAAACACCTGAGGCAGAGTGTGAGCTTCCAAGGGCAGCCCTTAAGGTTGCCAATATTTCTACTTCCCAGCACAAAAATTCAACATATTACACAGTGACTCTTTTATATATATATATATATATATATATATATATATATACCTGTTTCATTAAAAACAGCTAGCAAGGTACTGCAGTTTAGCAGTTTATTTTTTATTTATCAGGTGGATTATATAAGGTGATAAATAAAAAAAAACCTAACATTTGGTCAGTCTTTTTTAATGAAACTTGATTCCCTGATCACTATAATCTTGTCATCTTCAAATTTTGAGGAAACTGTTATCTATCTTACATATCCTCATAATTGCACTTACATCAACTTAAAAGAAGGATTGGTGCCCAAATACACAATTATATATATGTGTGTGTGTGTGTGTGTGTGTGTGTGTGTGTGTGTGTGTGTGCATGTTAACTATTAAAAGACCCAAAATATGAAATATAGAGCAACATATACTTTTAAGTAAACTTTGGTAATAAAATAACTGAAATTTACATGAGAACAACCAAGATGTGTCGCCTACACACAATAGTGTTGTGCAATTAAAAGAAAGCATTTTCAGTTCATTCACATGTTTCACACTGTCAACAATGATAAAACAACCTTGAAAACATCACTAGATAATATTTATTGTTCTATTAGGTAACAATTGTTTAAATATATATGATATAAATATAATAGTTTAAGTTACTTGAAATCAATTTTATTTCAGTACCACCTGTACAGGCTTAAACAGCAGATCTAAGCATTCTGCACCAATAAATGTGTCACCTAGTGTGGAGCACCTCCTCATCCCCACACTCCTACAATGAATTAAAACTAATAATGGAGTCAATGCAATATTAGAACATTCTGAAAAGTTTTGTAAAAATGCATAAAACATTCCTCCATGTCTCAAATGCAAAATGAGAATGCCACATTGACAGCTTCCTTTTTTTTTGTAATCAGTATCACTTTATGCAAGGCAGTAAAACCATTAAGACACAAGGGGTTACAGGGTATGGAAGAATTAGGAACAGAGAAATTAATAATGAGAGGGAAGAGAAAAGAGTAATCAGGAGGACAGTAGACAGCGACTGACATTCCATTTAGCCTTTTTATTTAAATTGATATCACCCCATGCAAGGTAGTAAAGCCACTAAGACACAAAGGGTTACTGGGTGTGGAAGAATTAGAAACAGAAACATTAATAATGAGAGGGAAAAGAAAAGATTAATCAGAAAGACAGCAGATAGCAATTGACATTTCATTTAAATGTTAACAGATTAAAGTTGACTAGAGCTCGAATGGAGTTCTACAAGTAAAAAGTGTGAAAAAACTGTTAGCATAGAAATTACAGCTTCATCTAGCCAGCTTAACTATAAATTGATGAGATCTTAATGTCAGCCTAGTATTGCACTTAAATTCATAAGGTTTAGGTATAAAAGCAAAGACTGAAGCTGACCTGCCAGATTATGACCCCTAATATTGCTGATTCTTCTTTAGAACATATCAAGAAGTTCAAGGTAAATAGCAGGACCAAATGTGGCAACAATATTCTAAGCATAGTAGACTTATAGTATGTAAGATAGATTTTGGAGAGGAAATTTGTCTCGCACAACACAGTGAACCAACTTTGTTTGCAGCTGATCTAGCAATGGATTCAATATAGTTTTTTTATTTTTTTGTCAGCTGAGAATGTTAGCCTAAGCAGGCACAACTCCATGGTGATGGAAGGCAGAAAGAAGCCTCTTAGATAATTAATGGAGATAAGTATAGACTATGTAGAACTGACTCCCACATGGATGTTTTTCTGGACACTTTAATCTTGAAATCAAGTACTGTCATCTTTCCTGCTTATCCTCATAGCCTTCATTTACTACCACTGTCTTTTCTATTCACATAACATATCTTATTCTGCATTTACATTGTAACAGTAACAAACATTAATCCTAAATGATAAATTAAAATGAAATAAAGAAAAAGAAATCAAAATAAAAAGTGGATGTAAAATTGAAGTGAGGTTATAAAAGGCTACAAATTTGCCAGTGATAATCAAATTTTTTTTTTTTTTTTTTTTAATCATATCACCCCGAGCAAGGCAGTAACGCCACTGATGCGCAGGGGGCTACGTAAGGGTAAAAAGAATGGAAAAGAGAAAGCCGAAAACCGCATCCTAAACAGGAAACAAGGGATGAGCCTCTTCACCTGTTCAATAGATGTGGGTGGAGTGTGAACCGGGCGATAGTTTAGTCTATCTACTCCAATTGAAAAAAAAAATAAAATAATAAAGGAAAAGAGTGAAAAGATTGGAAAAGAGAAAACCGGAAACCGCATCCTAAACAGGAAACAAGGGATGAGCCTCTTCACCTGTTCAATAGATGTGGGTGGAGTGTGAACCGGGCGATAGTTTAGTCTATCTACTCCAATTGAAAAAAAAAATAAAATAATAAAGGAAAAGAGTGAAAAGATTGGAAAAGAGAAAACCGGAAACCGCATCCTAAACAGGAAACAAGGGATGAGCCTCTTCACCTGTTCAATAGATGTGGGTGGAGTGTGAACCAGGGCGATAGTTTAGTCTATCTACTCCAATTGAAAAAAAAAAAAATAATAAAGGAAAAGAGTGAAAAGATTGGAAAAGAGAAAACCGGAAACCGCATCCTAAACAGTAAACAAGGGATGGGCCTCTTCACCTGTTCAATAGATGTGGGTGGAGTGTGAACCGGGCGATAGTTTAGTCTATCTACTCCAATTGAAAAAAAAAATAAAATAATAAAGGAAAAGAGTGAAAAGATTGGAAAAGAGAAAACCGGAAACCGCATCCTAAACAGGAAACAAGGGATGAGCCTCTTCACCTGTTCAATAGATGTGGGTGGAGTGTGAACCGGGCGATAGTTTAGTCTATCTACTCCAATTGAAAAAAAAAAATAAAATAATAAAGGAAAAGAGTGAAAAGATTGGAAAAGAGAAAACCGGAAACCGCATCCTAAACAGGAAACAAGGGATGAGCCTCTTCACCTGTTCAATAGATGTGGGTGGAGTGTGAACCGGGCGATAGTTTAGTCTATCTACTCCAATTGAAAAAAAAAAATAAAATAATAAAGGAAAAGAGTGAAAAGATTGGAAAAGAGAAAACCGGAAACCGCATCCTAAACAGGAAACAAGGGATGAGCCTCTTCACCTGTTCAATAGATGTGGGTGGAGTGTGAACCGGGCGATAGTTTAGTCTATCTACTCCAATTGAAAAAAAAAAATAAAATAATAAAGGAAAAGAGTGAAAAGATTGGAAAAGAGAAAACCGGAAACCGCATCCTAAACAGGAAACAAGGGATGAGCCTCTTCACCTGTTCAATAGATGTGGGTGGAGTGTGAACCGGGCGATAGTTTAATCTATCTACTCCAATTAGTTTAATCTATCTACTCGGGAACCCCTTCCTAAACTAGAAACAAGGCGATCAACTCTACTCCTGTCCAAAAGAAGGGGGTGGAGTGTGAGACCTGGCGATAGAAGGTACTATCTACTCCAATTAAAAAAAATAAATATGTGACTGAAGTTAATGAAGTTTTAACTTAGTATAAGTCAAACCTAAATTTCATAATTAAGAACAATTTACACAAAAATTAGGCAGAAAAGATAAGAACCGAAAAAGAATAAAATAAAATAAAAAATACAAGTAAAAATAAGTAAATAAATAATTCAAAAAATAATAAAAAATAAGATCACACTGGCTAAACTCACCAAGTTGCAGGCTTGCTGACAGAAAAAAGTTAAGAAAATTTCAAAAATTATCTTCATTCTGTTTCTTCTATACAGTTCTGGAGAGTTCTGGAGAGATTAAGTTACCTTAAGCAAGCAGTAACAGACAGTAGTGTGATGGAGGGGGGAATCACCTCCAAGCCATGTGTCCAGTTAGCAAGGGAATGACAGAGAACAATAAAAAAAAAAACAAAAAAAAAACATGGCCGGTCTTAGAATTCCTACATATAACCAAAACCCTAATATACCAAACCTAAATTTCATAATTAAGAACAATTTACACAAAAATTAGGCAGAAAAGATAAGAACCGAAAAAGAATAAAATAAAATAAAAAATACAAGTAAAAATAAGTAAATAAATAATTCAAAAAATAATAAAAAATAAGATCACACTGGCTAAACTCACCAAGTTGCAGGCTTGCTGACAGAAAAAAGTTAAGAAAATTTCAAAAATTATCTTCATTCTGTTTCTTCTATACAGTTCTGGAGAGATTAAGTTACCTTAAGCAAGCAGTAACAGACAGTAGTGTGATGGAGGGGGGAATCACCTCCAAGCCATGTGTCCAGTTAGCAAGGGAATGACAGAGAACAATAAAAAAAAACAAAAAAAAAACATGGCCGGTCTTAGAATTCCTACATATAACCAAAACCCTAATATACCAAACCTAAATTTCATAATTAAGAACAATTTACACAAAAATTAGGCAGAAAAGATAAGAACCGAAAAAGAATAAAATAAAATAAAAAATACAAGTAAAAATAAGTAAATAAATAATTCAAAAAATAATAAAAAATAAGATCACACTGGCTAAACTCACCAAGTTGCAGGCTTGCTGACAGAAAAAAGTTAAGAAAATTTCAAAAATTATCTTCATTCTGTTTCTTCTATACAGTTCTGGAGAGTTCTGGAGAGAATACAAGAAAAAAGTGTATGTAAATCCTTTTACTAAACTTTAAAACTCTGCATTATTCACATTTAATTTTCCTTTCCACTGCATTGTTTTTCAAGGCTCCGTTACTGCACTACTTAATTTCAGTCATAATCATTTTATGTTGCCATAGCAGGATATGACAACACAACTGCAAAATTCAAACATGCTCCATTCATTCATCTGAGTTACTTGCAGTAGCAGGATAAAATTCTTGCTTAGCAAAGAAAATCGCCTCCAGAATGTTATAGGTTAAAAGAAACAAAATATTTAAATAAAATTTTTGAAAATTGATTTTTATAAAAGTAAAAATTAGAAAATCTTCACCACCACCTCCTCAAAGATCTTATCTTTCAGATGTTTGAAAATTAAGCATCATAATTTCTAAAGTAACAGAATAAATTTGACAATTCACCTTTCACCTTCAGTGAAGAAACTTGAAAGACACTGCCAATTTTGCAGAATCTCAAAATGATTAACAGAATGCTACTGAAGGAAAAATTCCAAGCACTGTAATTTATTCATGGAATTGTAAATAATTAAAAAAAATAAAAGTGAGGCAGTATAAAATTTAAAAAAAGAAAAATATTTTTATTAAAATATCATTAAAGTTAAAGAAAGAAATGACAAAACAATGATTTAATTCGCTTTGATTTATTTGAAAACATCAAGTAAATTCATTATTGAACAAATTTTGATGGCTCTTTTGTGTTTCTTGCCTTTTCTCGTTTTATCAGTTTTTTGCTTTCTCACTTTCAGTCATTTGGTCTAAAGTCATTGAGCAATGTTATAAATCAAGCACAATTGCCTTAGAAAGAAAGAGTTCCCTTGTTGGCAAAGAATTGCGCTGCGCAAATGATTCAAATTAAATAAAGATTTAAATTAATAAAAAAATGTCTTCATTAATTTTGCTTTTTCACTTTTTGAGAGATAAAAAATTAAGCAAAAAATTAAATGTATGAGGATTTCTTGCGTTTTCTCAGTATTCATTCTGTAGTTTTTTTTAAGAAAGTGGGTACTGTGTAATTTTATATAAGGTTTGCAAATCATGATATTGTGTTATAAAAACTGGAATTTAGATTAAGGAATGATAGTTTACAGATTAATAAAAATATGATTGTTATAAGTTATAATATTAAGTATTTAATTATAATTTGAATTATGTTCATAAAAAAATAGCCTCATCAGGTCAAGACTTTCAAACTGGCTAAAAAACTTATAACTGCTTTTTCAGATCAATGGCTAAAAATGGTTTCAAGTGAATGAAGTCTGTAGATATAATTGAAGGCCATCCTACTTTGAATTTTATGAACCAATGCCACTGAATCACAAAGAAATCTATCAATTAGCAGAAACCAGATCATAATATAACTCAAAGAGAAAATAATCACATAATGAAAATGTTGATGTACCACATAACTTCAACTTAAAGTTTAAGAAGAAAACACCAACCGATACTGGAAAGAACATTAACAGTTACTGGACTAGACAAATCTATTTTCTGGAAAAATTGTTTCAAGGGAAAGATTTTATAAATTTCAACTTAAATCAGCACTCGCTGCTTGGTCAATGAATACCAGATATATATTGTTAAAGAAATGGCTACTATTACCATTACTATTGGATATTTTGCCAGCAATCATTCTTTCATATACGTTTCATTGAATGTAGCTTTTTATTCAGTTTTTCTAATGTGTAGAAATTGTCTGCAATGATTATAGTCCCATGCATTTTGGACAAATTATTAGCCTTTTTGAAGAGGTTCATTGTTAGTATATTTTTCTGTATTTACATTCTAAGCTTTATTGTATAGATGTAATAGTAATTCTAAGATTTGCTGGATGGAAGTAGTAGATGAACACATTCCATCCAGTTTCAAAGACAGTACAGCAGGGACTTGGTAAAAATGCTTTATATTAAGTGCTTCCATTATCTTTAAACATATTTTACAACTAGATCTTCTTAGAATGACAGTGTTATCTACAAGGGTCTACAAGGACTCCTTGTCTTTGTCCTTCATATTCAATTTTCAATGGTCTTCAGTTTTTCCTTGTCCTTGACATTTAACATATGCAGACACACAGATGCATGCACACACACACACACACACACACACACACACACACACACACACACACATATATATATATTTATTGTAATTGTTTATTATAATGGTTTATAGAAGCATTGTATCACTATATGTTATGAGGAAGCACACCTATTCCTCAGATAATGGACTCTGCCTCCTATATTAATAAGAGTTAACAGGAAGTTAATAGTTGGGAAGTTCATAGGAGTTCTTTAGACTTCTATTGGAGTTCAGTAGAACTACTAGGCAGTTGATATTAGCCGGCAGTTAGCTGAATACTAAGGAGTCAGCTTTCAGTGGAAGATTACCAAGTTCCTAACATTTTGGGTACGTTAAGTCGATTAGCAACCGACATAGCACGATTATAACCTTCAGTGCAAAAACTACTCCACAACACTATACAAAAAAATTATGTTTCTGACCATTATTCTTCTTCTTCACGTGATATTTTAAAAACAAATGGTGAAAATGGTTTATTTTAGAAAATATAAAATGAATTTATGGTTATTCAAAAAGTTAAGGAAGAGTGATTGGAGAAAGTTAAACAATATGATTATGGGTGTATCTCTATTAATCAAAAGTGAGAATTAGGTTGAACTATAAAGTTGAACATTTAGGTAGCATGAAGGAAATTGTTGCATTATGACACTTTTTAATTTGTCTGGGGAAGATACATACTAGGAACATACATTATTCAAATGTGTAGACATTAGTTTTCAACAGCAGATTGGATTTTAGGTTTTTTTAATTTAATTTTTATGCTACTTTATTTGTTAAAGGGGCTAAATTGTTTAGGTTTAAATTTTAATTAAGTAATTATGGTATACTAAAGCATATTTGAGTTATGAAAACCAAATAAGTATTGTGTGGGTTATTAAATTAGTTTTATATAATATGAAAGCATAAATTATAAATGAACATTCTAATTAATTAAATTTTAAAGTGATATATATATATATATATATATATATATATAATATTTGCAAAACAAATAAATGTTACTACACATGCAACAATGTTTTTAACAAGAGTGCTCAGTATTGGAGATAGAACCACTATTCAGTCAAATGCAGACCAACAATTACAATTGCTTGTAAAATGTTTAGAATTCCACTCTTAAATGCTACTTGTGAAGTCCTTCCCAAGTCTACTGAATGTGTCAAGTGTATGCCCAGTTTTCATGAATGCAGGTGAGCACTCATCCCACTCATAGTATAGAGTATAGACATATCAGTCTCCTCAATGTTTTTAGCAAATAAAGCTATAATCAACAAGATGGTTGTTGATCAACTCAAAAGGAACAACCTATTTTCAGTGAAAAACAGTATGGGTTTTCTTCAGCCCAGTCTACAGCCATTATCCAAACTGCAATTATTCACACAAATTTCTGAAGTACTTGACAACAAATACATGTCAAGAACAGTCACATAAGATATTTTAAATGCCTTCAAAAGGTGTGACAAGAAGAGTTACTGTACAAGTAACAAGTATCTTTAGCTATGGAATCCCTGGAAGAGTCCTCTTAGTTTTAATGTTCTTCCTAATGAGAAGGTCCCTGAAGGTAACTGTTAATGGTCAGTTCTACAAGGCCCAAGCAACCAATGTAGGCATGCCCTAAGGTTCACTTCTCAGTTCAACCCTATTCTTACTTTATATAAATGATCTGCCAAAGAGTATATTTCAATCATTTATAAAATTTGAATTATTTTTAGCTGCAATATTTTAAGTAATAAATTTCTTATTTTTTACTTCATTAGAATATCTTGTCCTTTACTTTTCCAGATTTAATAGCTTGTCCTGTTTTTTCCAGGTTTAATATGTTCTTAAGAATATTACTTTTCATGTGTGCATTTTTTTATGTAATCCATGATTGCTGTTAATTTAATAAAAATTTAATGCTTCAAACTGCATTCAAAATTATTAAAAAGAAAAAATTTATATGCAATTGATTAAAAACAATTAGAAAAACTGATTATTTATAATTAATTTTGATAACTAATTCTGATAAAATGGTAAGTGATAAGCAAAGTTTGATTGACAAAAATGATAAAAGATATCATCAGAATTTAAATGTTGAAAACCACATGCAAAAATATTAAATGGAAAAAAGATATAATAAAGAATAAAGTTTATTATTAGAAGCTTTAGTCACTCACTCACGCACTCACTTATGTAGTTAGTCTCTCTTTTTGGACTTCACATATTTTGATGCAACTTTTTTCTACTGAACCAAAATTCCAATTTTTTTAAAATGTAGCTAAGGAAGTGTCTTATCTAACTCTGTAAACTGTCTGAAATTTGGTTGAGAACTGAATTAGTGGTGAAGCTTGAAAACTGCCTAGATTCACTCAATGTTGGACTTAAGAATATATTCAACCACTGCTATGGTTGAATGATTATCTATGCTGATGATACAATAGGATTTGAATGCATCTCCAAAACCCCAGATGACCAGAGATTGACTGCTGATCTCTCCTCTGACCCAATTCTAATAGTCCAGTGGGGAAAAACTGGCTGGTTACATCCAATGACTTGAAAACAAAACTACTGACATTACACAATCGCTGATTAGAGCCAGAACTTTCACCAATTATGATGAATGGATGTTCTCTGAGGGAAGCTCCATACCTTGAGTACAACTTGGTACTTAAACTCAGCCCCAAACTCAACCGAAATTTGTACATATGATCCAAAAGAAATTTGTACATATGATCCATCTAAAGAAGCTGGAAAAATGGTTGTTTCCTGTACAACTTCAGCAAGTACCTGACTCCTCCTGCTATCCTTTACAATTACGAAAGCCAGATCAGGCCAAAAACTGACTGCTGCTACTATATATAGACAGAAACTACCCAGTCTTCACTTTCTGCTTTCAACAGAGTCAAAAAACCATCTTCACACACTTGTGGGTGACAAATTATTTTCCCTCCTACAACTTGTATCTCATAGACAAGACATCACAAGCCTCTCACTGCTCTATCATTATTTTCATGGAAAGTGTTCAGATGAACTAAACTTCTTAGTTCCACCTTCATAGCTAAGAACTGCTGTGCCATGCACACAATAGCCAGCTTCTTTACATGAACCACTGTCTTTTAGAACTGACTTTCAAGGAGATGCTTCTTCAATTAATACAATCTTAACTGCTCACGTCTATGTTTAACTGTTATTTTCCCCACCTATCTTCATAAACTGTCTCTTACTCTGTAACCTCCTTTCTTGAGTAGTTCTCGAGCCTTGTACAGGGTGAACATCATTGTAAAATTACATATATATATATTTCAATAAAAATTTCATACCACAGAATTTATATATGTCTTTGAAAATGAGGAAATGCATTCTATGAAAGGATCATTTGTGTCTAAGACTTCTTCAGAAAAATTCATTAGAACAACAATAATAAAAACAGCAAAACTGAAAAAGGTAAAACAGGGAGGCATGGCTAAAATAAATTTATTACTAAAAACAAGAATTCAAATTAAATAAGTTCCTAGTCAGTATAAAACAGAAAATTTTGTTTATATATATATATATATTTATATATACATATATACATATAAAACTCATATATATATATATATATATATATATATATATATATATATATATATATATATATATATAGAACTCATTTTAAGTTAAACAGTGACTGACCACAACTACTACTTTCATCTGCAGTGTGCAATCATCAGGTGCTTGGTGACTGTTAGTAAAATTAGTGACATTCATCCACTCAGGCAAGTACAAAATAGTAATAATTATTGTCAGTGGTGACACCAAGCAAACTGACCTGAATGGCCAAGATAGAAAGAAGTTGCTGGTATGACTTAAAAAAATAATAAAATTACACCGGATATTACTTTCCAGTTTAGCAAAAATGTGCTCAATGTTATGATGAGCAAAAGTGCCACAGTGAAGGAGCTTAGCTTTAATGTTTACAAAGGTATGGTGTCTTTAAAAGCACACTATGCTATTATAACTCAAGAAGCCCCTACATGAGAGTATATATTAAGAGAAGAAATAAGTAGTGTCTAAAAGAATCTATTTATGGTTGCACATTGGAAAGAGTAAAATACTCAATACCATGCATGAAGGCTGAACTCCTTACTTTTTTTACTTTTTTATTTTTTTTTTTTTACAAACTCTATCATTCAGTCAATTTCACAAACCAATCAAGAAAATTTGAATAAGCTGATTAGTTTGGAAAAATATTTTAGCAAAACCCTACTTCACGGTTTAATAATTTCTTTAATTTAATTTATAAAACATTATGGTAAACAATATTTTTTAAGAAAATTTATTTTTTTCCTTTCTAACAGCAAAGAATAAATTCTTAGGATTTCTTACAGTTGAACATATAAAATGCAAATGGCCATGCATAAATATTTATTCCTGGAGCCAAATTCCAAACTTTTGAAATGTTTGGCCTTGTGATTTTTTTATAGTTCTCATCAATGCAGGGTGAACTGGAAATTAGATTCTTGTGTATATGCTAAAAACAATGTTGCATTTTTATTAAATAAGTATTTGCTGTTTTAATCATTAAGTTTTTTTTTAATAGTAAAAGTATTTTGTATGTTAGATAATAAAAAATTAATAAAAACTTATTGCTTTAAGCTATGTAGCCTAGTAAAACCAACTATACTTTGTATCCACTTACCTGATTGCAATTCTCACCAAAATCTGGTTTTGATCAGTCAATGATGGCTATTTTGGAGTATGTGACAGGTAAATGGAAGTCATAGAATTTTATATGTAGATTATAACAAAGGTTTGATATTGTCTGTAGATGTTATTAAATGAGTCAGGCATTATTTTATTCAAAAACACAAGGCTGCATTAACTGAGTGGCCATTGGAGAAAGTATCAGTAATATATAACAGTCAAGTATTATTTTCATCAAAAATGTTTTTCTTTAGACAAATCCAACATGGCATACATTTTCATTTTCATGTTTTTTTATAAAGTAATTTTCATTAAAGTGCATTATTTGAAAATGAATAAATAAATAAATATTTATATATATAAAAAATAATAAAAAGACAAATTTGTTACAAGAACTTAGCAGTAGACTTCAGACACAAAACTTTCTAACAAGGGTTTAACTTAGAATAAGGATTGTATTGTGAGAAATTACAGTGGAGAATAAATTTAATCCCAAGAACATTTTAATTAAATTCTTTTTCTGAGAGAAGCATGCAGAGAAATGTAAATTAATTTTTTTGTTTCTGGAAAACTTGCTTCAGGACTTTATATTGTTCTTCTTCTCTGTGATTTGCAAACAAAAATAAAGGGATAAAATTGACTTGTCAATGTAACATTAGACATATTGTTTTCTTTTGACATTTGTAAAGAGATATATTCTCTTGCCTTTATTCTTTCCACATTGTAAATTATCAGTTTAGCTTCAGAAGAATCTAAAAGGGGAAAAAATGTACATGAAAACTTCAAACAATCTTCTAGAAAAGAGAGAAAATTCATCAACACTTTATTCAATATGTCTACTACACAAATTAATAATGGTCTTGCCAAAGGGCTTGATTCACTATATTAATTAATTTTCTCAGAAGTCCCTTCAATACTCTCCTCAAAAAAATGAATGAAAATGAGTATACATCAAAAGCAAAAATGGTAATGATATATCTAATTGATTTTACATGGTAGTGATATAACATCATGGAAATGTAAGTTATAAATTTAACTTGATATTTCAATTCTTTTGACAGCCTGGATAGTATAATAATCATTAGATTTTTCCTCAATCATTGAAATGGAGAAATCTAATATTCTGTGGTACTTTTGCATGCACACAGAACTTCAAATTATCAATAATAAATCAAAGATTCTGATGCTTTCCAAAACCAATACCTTTATATTTGTCTGTATGTCTCTCGATATGTGTGTTTCCACTGGTTTAACTTAGATATCAAGCATTTTTGTGTAAAGAGACTCCTCACCATTTTCAGTTTTCTACATTGGTTTTTCGGTTCATAACTGAATTTGGTCCTTAGACTTGTAACTATTTTCAAGTTATATATATAGCAGACCTGACCTATCAGTAGTGGTTGCACTAGTGCTTAACCACTGATACCAACATTCATGATTTTCAATGTATTTCTGTAGTCTAATCATTAGTAATGTATTTAGAAAACAGTCTCAGAAATACTTGGTTAAGTACTTGATCACTAACATGGAAAAAAAATTAATGATCATTTCATGCAAGATATTAGCTGAAATTTGCATACACACACTCTCTTTCTCTCTCTCCCTCTCTCTCTCTCTCTCTCTCTCACACACACACCCACACACAAACATATACTTTAGATCCTTCTCTCTGATATTGTTGTAGAGCAGCAGACACCTCTCTAATGCTCTCAAAGATGGAATGCTCTGTGGACCAAAATACCTATATAAATAAAGATTATTAGCAGTAAGGGAATTATTGATGATAATTATCAAACTGTGCTTTCTGCAACTCTAACAACTTAAACTCTCCTCTCTTTCTAATTATTGTTGCTCTGACATATCTATGTTTCTGCCATTTGAACTTAATATCCATTAGCATGGAAATTGTGCTGTAGATATTTCAGCACACATCATCTTCTAACATACTACCACCTCGGGAATACAACAGATATCATTCTAATCCTGAATATTACCTTTCTTATTCCAGTGTCATACACAAAACCACACTGTTCTTGTTCTATTTCCAGTCTAATTCTGCTTTATGCTCTATTGATTGCATTCATTTTGTTCACTTATGCACAAATACCCTTGGGAAAGGTAGAACCCACTTCATCTCCCTCAAGCTATGGATTAAATTGCAGGACAAACTGGGTTATATAGCCTTGGTTGGCAACCAGTCTATTGCAAAAAGTAATGACAACCTACTGCAGAAAAATATCCTGCCTGCAGAAAAATATCCTTATGCAGTCATGTTTCTTTTGAGACATGACTGCGTAAGTATGTATTGCATATGGTACTTAACTGACTCATATATATATATATATATATATATATATATACTCATATATATGTATCACATCACTCAATAAGTCCCGGGCCTGACATATAGATGTTGCCACTAATAAAAAATCCATGTGACATATATGAGGTACTAACCTTCAAATGGCATGTAACAAAATTTGGGTTCAATTGGATTATCAGCTTATAAATTACATTAATTTAAGTGAAGCTACTGTTGCAAATTTTTAAAACAATGAAAAATCTGAATTTTGTGTGTTGATATAGCATTGCTTTCTGATGGGAAAATACTGTTCAAGCAAAGCAGTTGCTTGGTAAGTGTTATTCGGTCTCTACTCCATTGGAAACAATAGTTAAGAGGAGGTATGGTGACTTTAAATGCAGTCATACTGACACAAATCATGCTGAACGCTCAAGTCACCCAAAATTGGCAATGTCTCAGATATCACCAAAAAATCCACAAACTCGAATTGGCCGATTATAAATTGAGGTTGCATGAGATAGCAGAGGAGTTGAACATATCAGAAGGCAATATATTCAGCATTTTGCATGATCATTTGTCAATGAGAATGCTGTGTTCAAAGTTGGTGCTATGTTTGCTCACAGTCAATCAAAAACAACATGTTGACAATTCAAAGAATTATTTGGAAATGTTTCAATGGATGAAACATGGAAACTTCATTTTGGAGTTCAATCAGCAGTCAGCTGAGTAGACCACAGCAGGTGAAAGCTGTCCAAAGCAACCAAAAATGCAAACATCAACAGGCAAGGTTTTGGCTTTTGTATTTTGGGATGCTCAAGGTATTTTGTTCATTGATTACCTTGAGAAAGGAAGAATCATCAATAGAGAACATTATATAGCATGACTGATGCATTTAAAGGAAAAAATTACCAAAAGATTGCTGCAAATGAAGAAGAAAAAGTGATCTTTCACCAAGACAACACATCATATAACAAGTCGATTGCAACAATGGCAAAACTACATGAATTGCACTTCCAGTTGCTTCCACATCAACCCTATTCTCCAGATCTGGCTGCCAGTGGCAACTACTGGCTGTTTTGCAGACCTCAAAAGAATGCTCCAGCAAAAAAGATTTAACTTCAAGGAAGAACTGATATCAGAAACTGAGGCGTATTTTGAGGCCAAAGATAAATTGTTCTACAAAAAAGGATTATTAGAGAAGTGTTAGAATCAGTGGATCACCTTAGAAGGAGACTATGTTGATGAATAAAGTCGAATTTTGCCTAAAAGTTGTTTTATTAGTTAGGCTTGGGATTTATTGAGTGATGTTTTATATATACCTTTGTTTTTTGCATTTGGATGATGCTATTATTATTATTATTATTAGCATCATCCAAATGTGAAAAAGATTAAAAATAATGGAAGCATTATTTTTTTTTAATCGTATCACCCTGAGCAAGGCGGTAATGCCACTGATATGCAGGGGGCTACATAAGAGTAAAAAGATTAATTAGAAGAGAGTGAAGAGAAAGATGAACCAGTTAGAAAGGAGCAAGAGAAGGATGGGAATACAGGTGTGATGACAGTTGCAAAGGTGGAGAGAAAGGAAAGGATATACAGAGTGGTTTAGAAAGAACTAGAGTCAAGTTGTTAAGAGATGTGTATTGACATTGCATTTAAATTCCTGCAGGTTGTAGCTGTCAGAAAAGCAAGAATATGAAAGCGAGTTCCACAGGTGGGAAGTGCAAGAGAAGAAGCTGCAGGAGTAGAATTGTCATCTAGATTTGGTTATTCTAACTGTGAATGGGTGGGACCCAGTTGCAGAGGCACCAGTGACTTAAGTTCATTGGAGCAGAAACCATGAAAGTATTTATAAAATATACAAAGGGAGGCCACATCTCGTCGGTGGGGAAGTGGCTGTAGTCAAGCCGCCAAGTCACTACCTATCACATTGCTGATTCTCCTTTGAAGCCTGTCGAGAACACTGAGATGAACAGCAAGGGCACCTGACCAGATATGGCAGCAATATTCCATGCACGGACGAATGGTTGATTTGTATATATGCAGGATGTATTCAGGCGGGAAAAACATCCTGGCCTGACATAGTGACCCAACCTTCTTAGCAGTGGATTTAGCTATGGACACAATGTAGTGGTTCCGTTTGATATCAGAAGAAAGGGTAAGGCCGAGAAGGCAAAGTGTATTACTCTCAGGGAGACTCACTTGGTCCATGCTTATGGGAGGTAGGAGAGGTTGCTTGTGATGATTGACAGACAAAAGCTTGGTCTTAGACTCATTGAAATTGACAAGCCACTTCTTACCCCAATTCACCACAGAGTGTAGATCCCCTTTCAAAGTCAGCAATTATGAGATTATGTTTGTCCACCACGACGGGTTTCTTACTGATGTGGGAGGAAATTGTGGTGTCATCTGAGTAGATGCCCACTTGGCTCTTGATCTCATCTATTAATAAAAAAGAAAAATACAACATTTAATAATATCAGTTATGAACACGGTAACAATGTGCTTAACATATTTGGATTATATCACACACATGACTCTACACACAAGCTCTAAACATATTCAGTTACACATAAAATAAGATTCACCCTTGATGATGGCTAAAAATATCGCTGAAATCACTTGAAAACACAAAATATTTAGACAATTCCATTTCAGTTTGTGTTCTGAAATGAAAAAAAATCAAAAGAGCACACAATGAATTATAGAGAAAACTTAATACTTTAACACCTTATCTGTCATTTTCAATGAAACCAGCATGTGTAATCCCAAAATATGTCAGAGATACACACTAACAAACAATTTAAAAACTACTTCAATAACTTTATAGTATATAACTTGAAGTCATAGCAAATTTTCATGTTTTCATTTTTGGGATTGGGTCCCAGTTCTGTTCTAGGCCAGTTTTCAAATAGTTAGCTGTTCTGTATTACCTGGCTAATACCAATTATCCTTCAAAAGTTTTGGAATCAGTGTACATTAAGTCCCCTTTTTCCAAGAACTTCTGTACCTTTCAGTACAGAATTCAATGTGAATGCTTCCCTGAAGACTACAATGTTAACCTCTTCAAGTCAAGGGTCAATCGTTATCTATCATACTTCTTATAATCTCTTTTTTCATTCATGTCACACACTTACCATTTTAACCATAACCCCTACTTTGAGTGGCTCTTGAATCTTGTATTGGGTAAACTTTAGCATATAAAAAAAAATAATACATAATTTAACTTTAAAATTTCTGTCTTAATTTCTGGGATGAGAAGTTATTACATTCATAATTTGCATTCAAAATATCGTCTTCATCTTTTTTTGTTGTTTTCACAACATTTCAACCATTAACTATAAAAGTTCATAAATTTTGAACTGAAATTCTGTCATTTAATCTGTTTATGAATTGGAAAGAATTGTCAGTGGTCAGGAAGTAAATCATTACTGCCAGAAAAAGGCTTTTATATGCATTATATAAACTTGTTATTGTACGGGTTTAACTGTCTCTATTGATAATGCATAAAGATTATTTATTTACTGCTATTTATTCGTATATATATATATATATATATATATATATATATATATATATATATAAATGGCATATATTTATGTATGCAAAAGTATATACATAGATTTGTTAATGCTCTTTTGCATACAAGTATACATTTGCAAGTGTGGGCATTTTCTGCTTTTATTTTTATAACATTTTTCCAATTCCACATTTAAATAATATTTCAAGAACCTTTGTGGCTGTCATTAGAATTTTAACAAATAATAACTACAAAAATTGTCATGCTTCAAATTCTTGTTTATTTTTTCCTAAGTTCTGAAAGCCTTGCAAATTTAATGAAGTAACCAAACAAACCCATGAAAGAAAAATAATAGAACGTGTTTTCCATGTAATAAAAGCCATTTTTCCTTAAACTCAAAAAACACCTTTAGTTTGTGCAATGCCTGTTGATAAATAGCACCGTAAAACGTCATTACATCTCCTTAATTCCTGCTCTTAGTTTTTAAAAGGTGGCTCTGACCCTTTTTAATATTTTTTCCTTTGCACTCTATTTGAAGAGTTTTCTGGTTATTGGCAGGTTGCCTGAATTTTTATTCCTCCCACATTCCTGGAATATTTTTCACAAGCCTCATGAGTTGGTTTTACTCTTTTGGGTGAAATCAAATTGAGAGGAATAAAAATGAAAGCCTGCTCTGTCAATGATTTTAAAACAAAATGACATTTATGGCAACCATCTTTGATTTTTGCATTCCTGCCCCTTTCCACCTTCTGACTATTCTACACAGACCCATTTTTGTGCTATTCGAAACATAAGCTGGGATACTTCTTCAGTAAGGATTACTTTCTCATGTTGTATTGCCACATTACATTCTGCTATGTTTTTTGACAATTTATTTTTATTTTTACCATTTATTTTGACTGGCATAGAATTCCTTGTTATACAATCAATAATATTTGAAATGAAAATCATAAATAAAAAATATAATATTCTAAGGGGCTGGGTGATATATTAAACTTGGCATTGATTTCTTGGTTCAAATAGAATTTGCACAGAATCAAATAAGTAAAAAATTATATCTGGGAGATTTACAAGCTAAAAATGTATTGACAACAGAAAGTCATGTATGTGAAAAATGTTTATGGGCAGAAATTTTCTGCTCTATACTTTTCCTTGTCATTTTTAGGTAATGTTTAAGTTTCTCCTAAAATCTTTAAAGCATTGTTAGCAAAAAAAAAAAAAAAATAATGTATACTTTGTACTTCCCAACATGCAGAGATAAATTTTTTTTCTCAAAGTATATCTTTAAAATTTACCCTATATCCTACAGGTCAAATGTTTGTTTGATTTTTTTTTTTTCATTTTTTAAAATCTTATTTCATTTAATGTTTATTGAGTTTCTTTTTTTTTCAGAATATTTCTAGTTAAAATTGGGGCAAATCCTTCAAATCAAATTGTTCTCAATATTGAAAAATATCATAAATAACTTCGCTTTGGCTAGCACAAGGCTATGACAAAAGGGGGATCATCACTTTATAGCAAATAATAAGGACCATATATCACACAAATCCAATCCGTGATTTGTAAATTAAATATTTTTTTAAATGTAAACAGAGAGATTTTATTTAAGCAAATATTACATTGTTTTCACCAGCTTTTGAGAGTGAACTTAATATTCATAGGCTACACAAGAAAAGTCTGTTTGATCTAAAATCAGTTTCTTTTTCTTTTATGCCTCTCCAGGACACAATCAATCACAGCTTTCTACAACCTCCTATCTTTTGTAGCTGCAAGCAATGTTCATCCCCTTATTATTCTTCTCAGTTCATGTTTTGTCATTCATATGCACAAGCTCACTGTTTCCTTCTGCCTTCAGTATCTCCTATGAGTGTCAAATTCTCCATACTCTCTTTCCTCTCTTTCTCTCTTTTTAATTCTGCCCTTTAATTCCCATTATCCTTAAAACTGCCTCATTATTCACATATTTCCGTTCATGATATTCTCAGCATCCTTCTGTAGAACTACATCTCTGTTGTTTCATTTTCTCTGTTTGTGAAGAAACTGTCCATGTATAATATTATAATTCAGGTGTTAATAAAACAGTGCTCAATGTATAAAAGAGCTGTATTATATATATATATCAATAAATGTACATAAATATATACATATACATAGATGTAGGATAGTACATATATTTATTAATATATATATATATACAAGCCTGTTTCGCTGTATCACAGCTCATCAGTGTGGCTAGACTCATCCACCTTCTTCTGGCCGGGCTCAAAACTCAACCGATTGGGTGTCAGTTGGAGTCACTACTCCCTAAGCCATAGGCGCATGGAATCAGAGAAAGGAAATTTTAACACAATGTATATAAGCAGTGTATACACACGCCAGTCACTGAAAGAACACAATTCATTTCTGAAGAGTCACGCATATAGCAGAAGTGGAAACTGCTTTTAAAATTTTCTTCTCCCGAGAGCTCAATCATAATGAGAGCATAATATATTAGATATCCACATACAAGCCTGTTTTGCTGTATCACAGCTCATCAGTGTGGTTAGACACATCCACCTTCTTCTGGCTGGGATTGAAACTTGATTGATTTGGTGTCAGTCGAAGTTGCTATATATATATATGTTTTATTTTTATTTCTTCAAATGTTACTTTTAATGGATATCTGTATTTGGGTAGGCATTATTTATATCATTTAATAACCTGTATACTTGAAAACATAATAAAGAAAATGCACTCACTTTTTTACACTATTTTCATTGTTGACCTTATCTTTATTGACATATTCTCAATGTTTTAGTCATTGTATGCACCAGTCTTTTTCAGGTGATTGGAATTTCAAAATGAAACCTTTATTTAATTTGCTGGGGTAGATTGTTTTTGTTTCATGTGGCATGCCTTTTACAGAAAGAAGTTATCTCCCTTTAACCCAACTTTCTAAGTTTTTTATTCAACTCTATTGTAGCTAGGTATTGAACACACGACCCTTTGATGCAAGTCACTGAATCTAGTCAACACTTTTACCCACTGGACCATGTGTCCTTGAATCTGTCAACAAAGATTAGGACAACAATCTGAACAATGTCAGTCAGTTAAGTGCCATACGTGATACAAGCTTGGACGATCATGTCCCTTTCAAAACATAACTGACTCGGCAGAAGATTTTCCTGTAGTATGTTGCCATTACTTTCTATGGTAGATTGGTTGCCAACCAAGGCTGTATAATCCAATCTATCCTGTTATTTAGTTCATAGCTGGGGGAAGAAATGGATGAATATCTTTCCCAATTTACATGTAAAATGAATGCAATGAATGTCAACTGAAATTTGAACTCAGCTTTCTGATTTCTTGTTCCAAGCTAATATCCACTGCACCACAACACACACCATTGAACAATGTAAATAGTATAAAAACAATGTAAATAGTATAAAAAAATGACAATACCTTATCTCAGAAATATAAAGAAATGTGTTATCTTTATAAAGTTTTCCCAAATATGCAGGCCGGTATATAAAATGAATACTGTCTAAAATAAATAAAATGTCTACTCAAATACAAGTATCCATTAACAATAATGATTGAAGTAATAAAAATATATCTTAAATCCTACTTTTTATAATTTCTCCTAAAATAATAAGAGACTTACTTATTACTAAACAAAATAATGACATAAAATCTGAAGCAGGGATTTGCACAATAACCAGTAAAAAATGACACAAGGAATATACAGGAGAATCCTCAAGTAATTTAAATAAAAGATTATATAAACACAAAAGGAATTGTTTACAAAACAACACACTCAATGCATTAGTTGCTCATCATAATGAGACTGAATGTAATTTCAATTTAAAAAATACTACTTCAATTAAAAAAGAAAGGAATTTACTAAAGTGAAGATGTATAGGAAGTTTTGATTACTAAATCATCTATGGTAAATATGTATCCAGTTCTTTGACAACATTTCAGCTTTCTTAGCAGATTTTCTGTTATCGCAAAGTGGAATACTTAAAAGCAAGAGTGATAAAAATTAAAACAAAAGATTAGAAAAACAGAATGTATTTGGCTAGACTCTATGCCCAGACATGTCTAAAAAAAATTTAATTTAAATTTCAACATTTTTTCTCAGTACATAATTATAACCAACACTTCCATTTTTACATCTCCCTCTCTACACATAAATCATTCCATTAACAAAAAAATTACCTCAGTCTGATAAAGTCTTTTCAGAAGACAAAATGCAGAATTTTTCCACTGTCATTAATTTGCCCAACATTATTCTGATATATATTAATTCATATATATATATATATATTCTTTGTGTGTATGATACAAATATGTTTATAGGCTATGCAAAGACATTCAACAAAGTACGCCATAAAGTATTGATAGAAATGCTCAGCAACCTCAACATATTTGGGGAAGACCTAAAAGTAATCAAGAATCTCTACTGTCAGCAAACCACCTGCATTTAGACAGAAAACAAATTCAACAGATATGCAAAGATAGAAAGGGGTGTAAGAAAAGGATGTGTCTTTTCCCAGGATCTATTCAACTAGTACAGCAAGACTATAATGAGGACACTGGAAGATTCATCATCGGCAGTCACAATCTGAACATAAAATATACAGATGACACAGCACTGATAGCAAACACAGAAAGGAAACAATCTCCTAAAGAAGGTACCTGAAGAAAGTTGGAAGAAAGAACTATAAAACTATGCATGGTCATCAGCAAACAGAGAAACCCAAAATGCCAATTACAGATGATGAATACTAAAATCAAGCCGGTACAAAAAAATAAATTTAAAATACCTGGGAAGAGTGTTCTTACAGAAGCCAGAAAGGGTGACAGGCGAATTGGCATGCCAAGGAACACATTCCAGAAGCTGAGTAGAGTATTCTGAGCCGATATCCATTGCACCACAAATTATCCATTGCACATACAAATATATATATATATATAGTTATGTAAATTAATAGGTGCACACATGTATAATATTATTATTTTAACAGTCAGTTAAGTGCCATATGTGATGTATACTTGGGCAATCATGTCTCAAAATAGACATCACTGATTTGGCAGAAGATTATCCTGCAGTTATTTGCAATTACTTTCTGTGGTAGACTGGTTGCCAGCCAAGGCTATAGAACCAAATCTGTTATATTATTTAAGCCATAACTGGAGGGAAGAGATAGATTAATACCCTTTCCCAAAGTACATGAGTGACTGCAGGGAATTCAACTGGAATTCGAACTCAGCTCCCCAATTTGTCATTCCGAGCTGATATCCACTGCATCACACAGCACATCCTATTATTCAGGTCTTTATTAATGTGGTATGAACAGAGCTATTATATATATATTAGTAAATATACATATTGTCAAATATATATATAATAGCTTTGTTCATACCACATTGGGCAATGTTTTATTAACATGCATATTTTCCAATATGTATATATATATATATATATATATATATATAGACTTTGAAAAACAGTAGCTACTCTAGCATCTACGCATCATTCATTCAGCAATGAATTAGAACACTCTCAGCTATTAGGCGTGTGTATAATGATAATGTACATGCTAAATAGTCTGCTTTCTTCTACCGAGTGCCCATAGCCCAGAGGTAGAATCTCCGACTGATGCCAATTCGGTTGGGTTTCAACCCTGGGTAAAAAGCAATTGGATGTCTAACCATACTGATAAGCTGTAATACAGCAAAAGAGATCTGTTTGCAGATGACTATGAGTATATATATATATATATATATATATATATATATACACACAGATATATATATACACACACACATACACATATATGTATATATTAGACAATTAAAAGAATTAAACAGGAATGTTAACATTATGTGTGTATATATATATATACACACATACATAAACACATACATATAATGTTAACATTCCTGTTTCATTCTAGTTTAATATCTACAGAAAGAAAATTGAATGACTAGGAAAATGATTTTTCAAATAAAATATTGAGATTTCATAAAAACAAGAGAGTGAGTAGTTATTTATTGACTTATGTATGCATTCATGAAAATGTCTCAATTGGTGGTTGTGGTTTTTAGACATTTTCTTCTGGGGCTTAGAATTAATCCACAAACCCTGATAAAGTTTTTATGTCTTAACCCTGATAAGATTTTTAAGCATTTATTTACAATTCAAGGAGAAATTGACAACTTAAAATTCATGCAAAATATTCTTAAGTAGTAGCAGTCAAATATATTTATGTACTTGTAAAATTTGCCATACCCACTTGGTATTAATATCTAAGAATATATAAGTTTATAGAAGTATGGTAGGTGAAATTTATTGCTGACTTTAGATAAGATGCATTTTCTTTGAGAAGATTATCATCTCCTAAGGGTAAACAAAATGAAATTTGACTTTTGACTTTGATTTGAAAGCAAACTTACAAGTAGCAGAGAATGTGATGATCCTTGGCACAAGAATTTATATCATCTTCTCAGAGGATCAAGTATGCAAGAAAAGTTTATGGTAAGAAAATAAAATTACTAAAGTTAAATTTCTGGTGTTTATTATAAGAATTCTTAAGAATATTTACATTTTTCTCATAAGGTTTCAAATCAGTTTGCTTATAATAAGAGTTGATTGTTATTAGTCTTTTGTTATTTTTAACACTTCATCAAACACTATTTAAAGTTTTTCATTTTAAAACGTTCATCCTTAATAAATGGAAATCCAAATAAACTTCTTTTATGTAATGCATCCTTTCAAGAGGATCACGGCTCTCCTCAATTTTTCATTGTAGCACTTATTAAATTGTGTCTTCTTCTTATCCCTTCTAAATCCTTCTCCACCATTCATTTACTCAAGCTCACTAGGTAGGTTATATGTTGTCTTCTGTATTTGTCCTGTGACATTTTAAAATGAAAAACTTTAAATAGTATTTGAAGTGTTGAAACCTTATGAGAAAAATGCAAATATTCTTAAGAATGGTTCTCCACAGTTTATTTCCCTTTGTAGCTTTTAATAAATTGTGTCTTTTTGTTAACTATCTTAAATCTTAAATTACCATCCATTTACTCAAGTTTGCTACGTTGTTTTATATGTTCTAAGTTTATATGTTGTTTTCTTTTATCCTTGTCTTCAATCTTTCTTGTGAGTATCAAGTTTTCGAAGCTCTCTTTTCTCATTATGTGCCATAGAAATTTTAACTTTCTTCCTGATGTTAAATATAATTGTTCTTTTTGTTTCTATTTTTCCTTAAAACTTTGTCATTGCTCATATATTGGTCAATGGTATTCCCATCATCCTTCTGTAAAACTACATTTCTGTTTCTTCAAGCTTTTTTTTTTCATCTTTAAAGAGATTGTCCAGCATTCATTGCCATATAAGAGGACTGATATTATGTAACAGCTCAGTACTATTTTCTTTGTTTCTAATAAATGTTTTCATTTTCTTAATACTTCTCTTAGCTTTTGCAAGGCATATTTTTGTATTCTAAAGCACCTTTATGGATGTGCATTGTAGTGCACATCCATATTGTTATTGGCTCGGAATTGAATTCATTGCATTCACTTACACACAAATACCCTTGGGAAAGGAATTAATCCATCTCTTCCTTCCATTTATGGGTTAAATAACAGGACAGATTGGGTTCTATAGCTTTGGCTGGCAACCAGTCTACCACAGAAAGCAATGGCAACCTACTGCAGGATAATCTTCTGCCCAGTCAGTCATGTCTCTTTCAAGACATGATCGCCCAAGCATGTTTCGTGTATGGCACTTAACTGAATGCACCTTTGATTTTCTATGTCACACATTCCATCACTGTTAAAAGATTTTTTAGATATTCAAATTTTTGTACTTATTTAAATTTGCTATCCCCAATTTGTAATTTGCCTGTTAGACTGTCCTATTTGATGACAACCATGCATTTCTTCTTCTTGCATTTGATGTTTAGTCCTTTCTCCTCACTTTCCTTTACTTATTTTTGTAGGAGTTTTTGCAGTTTCCTCACTGTGTTCTCTACCAACACTATGTCATCAAATTAGGATATCTGTATTAATATGCCTATTTAAACCTACATTGTATATGCAACATTTCTTATCTACTCAATATTACTTTCACTCTACTTTTATGTTACCATTCTATCCACAGATCTATTAATAATTATTGATAATATACTTAAAATATAGGCTCACGTTGAATACACCGGTTAAGCAACGTTGAGCCTGGTCAATACTTAGATGGGTGACGGCTTGGGAATACCAGGAGCTATAAGCATTTAGTGATGGATATTCATTGTGGTGCAGTGGATATCGGCTCGGAAAGAGAAATCGGTGAGCCGAATTCGAATTACAGTTGAATAACCTGCATTCAGTTAAGCACTAGTACCCTTGGGAAAGGTATTAGTCCATCCCTTCCCTTCAGTTATGGGTTAAATAACAAGGGTAAAACTTGGGGACCCTGTCATTAAAAACAAATCTCAATGAATCTTGATACTCGAAAAAGAAAAAGCATTACTAGACACAAAAACTTATATAAAAACAACAATAAATTGTTGAAAGAAAAAGGTATTACCAGCAATAAATAAATAAAATTTAGTTGGCAATAAATGACCCGACAAGGTTGATATACCATAAAAACAAAACAACCAACCAACCAACTTAAAATATAAATACATTACTTATTTCTATGATAGAATTACATGAGATATCTTAAATGCCATGGAAGGATACACAGTATTCATCAAAACAATAAATAAAATTACAAAGGAAAAAATGTATTTTTCTTACAGGATATCAATATGTTTTTCTTCTAATACAATATGAAATAAAAAACAATGTACACATGAAAAAGTAGTTAATCTTTTTGTGTGATGTTTCCTCATGATGTGGATGATGGATATTCACAACTTCTCAGAGAGCTTTTTTCTACCTGCCATCAGCATGAATGATGCAAGATGCCAAGATAGCAACACATACACCTTCTTGGCCTCCAGATTTCTACTGACTTGAAATGGAGTGACTACGTCAAATCAATTGCCTCATCTACTGCAAGATAAGTTAGGTCATTGTGTCTTGTCAGAAAACTATCATGTCAGAATCCATCTTGCACATTTACAAATCTACCATTCGTTCATGCATTCAATACTGTTGCCAAATCTGGTGCTTCTACTCTGCATCTAGAAATTCTTGACAAAATCCAAAGAAAGATCTGAATGCAATCAATACTGACCAGGCATCTTGACATCAGTCACTTTCCCACTAATGTGATGTGGCTTCTCACTGCTTGTTTTACAAATATTTTCATGGCAATTGCTCTGCCAAGCATTTTTCCAAGTGCCCTGAACACAGAAATTTAAATGCACTACTAAATTGGCATCTAGCTACCACCTTTGTACAGCTGAAATAGCTAACTGCAACTGTCACTTCTACTTCAACAGTTTATTTGCTCATACTTTCAATGCATGGAACTCCTTTCTCTTTTTTTTCTTCCCTGATAACTACAATCTTCAAAAGCTTAACATGCAACATCATCTGCCTTTTACTGACTTCTTAAAACATTATTCATCTTTTGTCCTTTCCTCAATCCTCAAGGAAAGTAGCACATTGTCAACATCAGTTTTCTTTTTCACTTTCTTTCTTTGTAAACCCCTGCATACTAGTGACATTACTACCTTGCTTAGGGCTAAATGATAAAAAAAAGTTTTAAGCAATGTTTATCCCCTTACTAACTATCCCAGTACCTGTTTTGCCTTCCATTTTCACAGGCTCATTATATAGGTAAATCTCTGTTCACCTCTGTCCTTTTTATTTTAAATATTTCTTATGACTCTTCAAGTCATCTTGCTTCATTATGTGCTGAAGAAATTTTAATTGTATTTTTCTGATTCTAAGTATGGTGATTTTCTCACATTTGTTAGATGTGGCAGAAGGCCAACTGTGTGGGGCACCCATTAGGGATTGAACTCACTACACAGTCATAATTGTTCTAGCGAGACAAGCTTGCTAACCATTGTTCCACACAGAGGTTCCCACTCAGATTTTACATATGTGTCTTTTTTTTATTCTATTTTCCTTAAAGCCTCTTTATTACTCACATGTTCTATTTATGCTAATGTCAGCACTTCTCTGTCGAACAAAACCTCTTTTGCATACAGTCTCCTCTTCATCTTTGAGAAATTTGGCCAGCATTCATAACCATATAGAAGGATAGAATATATATATATATATATATATATATATATATATATATATATATATATGGCACTGTTCAGAAAAGTCATAGCAAATCAATGGCTGAGTCAGCAAATAATCCAGATATAAAAATGTCTAAAAACTGTACTGTCAGAAACAAATTTTTTCTCTTTCTTGATACTTTGTTTAGCTTTTGGGAGGCATCTTTCAATATTTCAATGTGCTTTCTGATTTTTGTACCAAACTAAATACTGAAGAATATTTTTGTGTGTGCCAAACAAAAAGAAAGGTGTAGTCCTTTAGCTTGTTAAATCTTCTGAGTATACATTGTCAGTGTTTTCTAGAGTATAAGTAAAAAATATGTTTGGTATCCAATCCAAGGATAACAAATATAGAGTTGGCCATGGAAAAAGGATTGATATATCAGACTGAAGCCAGTAATCTTGAGAGGTCCTTGAACTTTGTTGATGGTCATAATAAAGCTGAGCCTCATTGGGGAATAAAGTCACTTGAGCTCAAAAGGCAGTACTGCTAAGATTCTGAAGGGGAACACACCTATTTTTTTTACCTTAGCCAATTAGGATAGTTGCTTGAAAGGTGCATGGGAGAAGTTTCTTGACAGCTAGTCAAGTTCCATTGCACAATTTTGGAGGGTTTATATTTCTTAGAAGCCTGATGGGCATTCTGACATTTAGTTGAAGTCTGTGGAATGAAACAGCAGCTCACTTGAGTTCTGAACAACATAAAGTGTCCAGAATTGTGTCAGTTGACTCTCACAAATGAAACTCCCTGGGAATCTCTAGCAACAACTTTATTTATTTATTCAATTAGATCATTCTTTCAATGTGGAATTACTCAATCACGGTGCCCATTCGTAGTTTCTGTAGGAAACTACCAATGACACAGTGATAGCTTTCTGACAAGATAGTTTTCTGATGTGATAGTTTTCTGGCAAGACTCCATGACCTAACTTTCCTTGAAGTAGATGAGGCAATTGATTTGATGTCATCACTCCATTTAAAGTCAGTGGAAATCTGGAGGCTAAGTAGGTGGAGTATGTTGCTCTCTTAGAGTTGAGCATCAGCCATGCTGATGGTAGGTAGAAAAAGTTCTCTAAGAAGTTGTGAATATCCCTAATCATCCACATCTTGAGTGAACATCACACAAGATTACCTACTTTTTCATATGTAAGATTACCTACTTTTTCATAGTCTTTTTAATTCATAGTCTTTTTAATTCATATGTAAGATTACCTACTTTTTCATAGTCTTTTTAATTCATAGTCTTTTTAATTCATATGTAAGATTACCTACTTTTTCATAGTCTTTTTAATTCATAATTTATTCATATAGATCATTGTAGGATCACTAGAAATTCTATGACAAATCTGTTGGACTTAAGGATAGAATGCAAATTCATTCATAATGGAAATACACATGAAATTTTCCTTGTTCTTAATTTAATGATTGAATATACTACTTGTGAGTTACACAATTACAAAATAACTAGAAATTCCCATATGGAATTATTAAATATTTGAGCTTAACATCTTTAACAAAATATTGCAAAAGCAATCATAAATATGAATGCAGGTATTATTTAATGCAGGAAGATGTCACAAATAAAAAAACATTGAAATTGAAAATCTTTTCATTTCACTGAAGCAGACAAGAAACATCTGAGAGTATTATTTTTTCGTCTATCTTCCTTTTGTTTGTTTCTTTATTGTGTGACTGAAAAGGAACAGCAGCTCTGATAGTCTATTTTCATATTTCCTCATGATCAAAATGGAATAATTGATTATATATGTAGTATTGGTATGTGCTAACTAACTACAGAACAAAAAAATAAGATAAGTTATAATACGATATGTTAATAATACAGAAAGAAAGTAATTTATTTTCAATTTTAAACTGTGATTCATTCATTTATGAATTAGATTTTTGACGAAAATAATTTAATTTAAAAAAAACTGCATTATAATTATTTTTTAAAGATTTCACTAAACAATGATTTCTTTTAAAGAAATAATTCACTTCTGCTCAACTGTCTACTGTTTAATTATTACTTCAGCTCTTAAAAAATTGGCTTCAAACAAAGCAATAAATTATTGTCAGGGGCTAAATATTGTGCGCAGCAAGAATACTAAAATGTTAGTAGTTTGGTTTTCAGTTTTTACATCACTGAATAGTAGTATTTTTTTCCCAGTGAGCATATTCAATATAAGTTAATTTATGCATATTGATAGTAAGTCAATTTTTATCTACAGCAATGAAGTTGGACAAAGGCTATATATTAATCCATGTCTTGTCCATAAAATATATCAAACTTTTTCTCAATTAATTTCAATTATATTTTGTGAAATAGTGGGTCATTTGTACAACTTCACAAATCAAGTTCAATCCTGATTATACTGTTTCAGGATTGCACAACATTTTACAGACAAAATCATATTTTATCATTTTAAGTTCATTTGTTTGGCTAGCAAAAACTATTTTAATTTAAAATTGATCCCTAGTGACCTTGGAGTTGATCCACCACCTATCTGATGATCTTTTTTTACTTGTGTCGTCATATGTACCAATCTACTTTAATAAATTTCTGTTTGGTCACAATACAAATCATAGACGCCTAAATAATTCTATTTCCTATGATCTCTGGGATTGAATTTGACCTTCTCTGCCTGTCATTTGTGAGGTTAAAAGTTGCTTGTACTTCATATCAAACACAATATCTGACTCCATTTTGATAGATATTACTTAATTTGGCTAGAAATGGCAGGCTATACAGTTTGATGACATTGAATGACCTCCAATTGAAACATTCACATTGACCATGGTATTACTTGAGGATTTATAATTATCTATATAAAAATCTAGATTCTTGGTTTTCCATTTGGCTATGATGTCTCAATACAAGCACAAACATGTATTTTGGTATAGATTTTAATAAACTTCTACAAGACAAACTGATTTAGATCTAAATATATTATTTGAAATGCTTGGAAAGGATATTAGAATAATTCAGAACTTATACTGAGAGAAAACCACCTGCATATAAATAGAAAAAGAATGCAGTAAATACACTAAAATATAAAAGGGTATGTGTCTTCTCATCAGATTTATTCATTTACTGTGAAGTGAGCGTGTGAGAATTAGATTAACAGTATTCATTACTAGCAGTATAGCCCGGTGTTGCTTGGGTGTAATGAAAGCTTTAAAACTAATCCATGGTCCTGGAGCTAAGACTCTTTGGACGTTGGCACGAAAGACTAAAAAGCAATAGTTGTTTCCAGTTACTGAAAGAAAAATGTATTGATGTAAGTCAAATTTTGATTTCCTTGTACCGATATCAAATAAGTTGTTTTCGTCGTAAACGGAATTTTGAAGGCTAAATAAGTCCTTTGAGTAAATGGTATCATGGCTGAGACTAAGAACTACAATTATACATACTTAGAACCAAACCCAAAGCAAAAACTAAAATAAAAGGGCTGAAAAAAATACAGACATACAGGCAGATAAACAGACACACACACACAAACATCTTGCCTTTTATATATATATATATTTATATATATTATCGATTTTCTGCACTATTGTAAGAACTGCAACCTTGAAACTTCTAAATATTGTTTCTTATATCTTTGTCTATGAGTGTATCAAATTTGATTAAAATCGGACCACTCCTTCTGTAACCTGATTTTTTCGATTATTGATTATCAATATTTATTGGGGGTACCTCAACACAAAAGAAGAACACTTGCAGACGGTTCAGCCGTTTTGGAGTCTATAGGTAACGGACACACAGACACACACACAGAGACAAAGTTCCATTTATAAATAAGTTTAGATTGGTGGCCACAATCTTAATGGGCATCTCGAGGTGGTGTAATGATCAGCAAGCTTGTCTCACTAGAATCATTACAATTGAGTAGTGAGTTCAATCTTCACTGGGTGTCCCTTACTTTCAGCTTTGTGCCACATCTAAGTTAAGCTTAGAAAATCACCAGAATATATGCAGATGACAGTGTTGATAAAAAATTTCTACAGAAGTTAGTAAAGGAAAGTAAGAAAAAACAACTAAACATCAATTAAAAGAAGATTGAATGAATTGTTGTGAGCAAAAAACAAAAAACAAAAACAAAGACAACAACCCAACATGCTAATTACAAATTGGAGATACCAAAATCAAACAAGTACAACAATTTAAATTAATGGCATGTGTTTTAACAAAGGACAGAAAGTATGAAACTGAAATCGAAAGGAGCAATATGATAGCCTTTTAAAATCCAAGCAAAGAAATAGAAAAATATCATTAGTAACAAAAAAAGCGTACTTAACTTTTATATATATGTCAATGAATGTAACACGATCTCTTCACAGATGAAGAAAAAAACGTTGAGACAAAATACCATGGACCAAACATGTGATCAATGATGATGTTTAAAATAAAATGGAAAGAAAAAGGACACATATCAGAAACAGAAAGATGAAATTCGTACGGCACATAATGAATAAAGAAGGCTTGAAAAATTTTACACCCAAAGCACATATTGAAGGCAAGAGGGACAGAGGAAAGTAGCACATAGCCAACCTAATGAGTTTTTGTAAATAGTTGGAAGAACAGGGATTAGGAGAGATAGCAAAAACAAACAAACAAACATTGCTAAAATCTACAAAGTACAGGACATTGTGGAGAGCCCTGAAGAGACATAGAAATAGAATAAGAATCCCCTCTTATGTTAGAAAGCCCCAGAGAGTGCATTACTACTGTCACTAAAATATAAATAAAGGCTATTGAACTTTCAAGCTCTGTTATTGCACTATATTTTCAATATGATGATGGGACTGTTGTTATTAATCCACACTTCTGCTATAATACATTAATATTTTTTATTATTTTATTTTTTAATCATGTCACCCCAAGCAAGGCATTCCACTGCCACTATAGCACAGGGGTTACACAGGGCGATAGACAAGTTAGGATGTACATAGGGGGAGAGTTGGAGAGAATGGGAGGGTTAGTATGTCTATTGACCTTACATTTAAACTCCTGGAGGTTATAGCCGTCGGGGAAGCAAGCATGCAGAAGGGAATTCCACAGGCGGGAATTGCGAGAGAAGAAGCTGTTGGAGTAGAAATTGTGGTTACATTTCATTGGTTTCACTGTAAAAGGGTGGGATCTAGTTGCCAATCTAGTATCTCGTGCAAACTCACACCTAGGGGGCACCAGTGATTTAACTTCATCAGAGCAGAAGCCATGAAAGTATTTATAGGAGAGGCACAGGGAAGCCATGTCACGTCGGTGATAGAGTGACTGCAGGCGGTCAGCTAAGTATAATGATAAATTTAGAAAATAATAATGTCAAAAAATTGAAAAATTATTCTCACACTGGAACCAAAATGAAAACATTTCCGAGATCCACCTAAAATTTAACTGTTTCATAACCCATGGCCCACCATTTCATAAAATATCAGTGAAACTTATTGAGAACTTTTAGAGACACTGTACAGTCTGTATGGTCATTTCTATGGTCAAATAACAAAAATATCGGTGAATATATAACCTCTTTGGAGCCTCACTTCTAGAGGTTTAAAATTGTCATTGAACTGGCATAAATTTATTCATAATGAATCTGTTACAAATCATATGGTTTTAAAAAACAGTACTATTCATGGATGTAAAACACAAAACCAAAAATTCACCATAATTTTCAGTGATCAATGAAGATTTTTGCTGTTTTTCATTACAGGAAATTAAGTTAATTTAAATTTTAGATTAGCTTTTTATTTTACATGAAATACTTCAACAAGTTTTAATGGTTCTTAATTTCATTCTCTTGATATCTAATTTTTTTTATTAATGTCAACGGGGAGCAATTTTCTGAATGAAATCTCATCTCTTTCCAAATTCTAAGTAAAGCATTAAGAAAAAAATAGTTAGAAACAAAGAAAATAGTACTGAACTGTTATGTAATATCAGTCCTCCTATATAACAGTGAATGCTGGACAGTCAGTCTCCTCACAGATGAAGAAGAGATTTGAAGCAACAGAAATATGGTTCTACAGGAGGATACTGAGAATACCATAAATCAAACATGTGAGAATGACAAATTTTTAGATACAGTGGAAACAGAAATGACTCTTATACTTACCATCGTGAAGAGGCAGTTGAAATTTCTGAGGCACATAATATAAAAAATGGATTTGGAAATTTTGATACTCACAAGATATATTGTAGGTAAGGAAGACAGAGGATAGTAAAGCATAAACTACTTGGCCAGATTGATTGAATTGATGGTAGACAGGGTTTAGGAGAGTTATTAAAAAGATAAGAATTATTAAATACCATAAAGGACAAGAAATTGTGGAGAGCCATGATCACCAACATCCTGAAGAGAGATAGCACATAGAAAAAACTTAAAAAGTAAAATAACAAGCAAAATAATTTTATTTAAGTTTCCTTATATATTCCAAAACACTTGTTACAGCATAATAATAGCTTCATCATTGTTTACTTCCTAGTCATTAATGGCTAAAGATCTCCTGGTCATTCATGGCCAAAGACAGTAGGAAATATTATGCATACTACTACCAGAATGTGCACTGTGGTGCAGTGAATATCTGCTCGGAAGAAGAAAGCAGAAAACTGAGTTCAAACTCCAGTTGAATTTGTTGCATTCACTTACATGCAAATATCCTTGGGAAAGGCATTAATCCCTCTTTTCTCCCTCAAGCTATGGGTTAAATAGCAGGATAAATTGTATTCTATAACCTTGGTTGGCAACCAGTCTACTGCAGAAAGTAATGGCAACCTACTGTTGAAAAATATTATGCCCAGTCAGACATGTCTCTTTCAAGACATGATCATACAAGTGTGTATCACATATAGCACTTAACTGACTGACCAGGTTCTACTCCCCCTTGTACTATTTGCATTTTTTATATTGATTCTTTTTAACAGGTATAAAACAGCCCATCAATGTTGTGATTAGTTTCTTTTGTTTCTTTTTAAAAAGCACTTTTAATTGACTCATTTCAATGTAGAAAAAAAGATATTTACTAAATTAATAAAAGCAAGTCAAAATTGAAATTTTTTTTTATATCCCATTTTTTTTTCTTGCCCATTAACCATTACAGATAGTTTCTGAATAAAAGAAAATAGTTTTTATGAATGATTTTGATTTTTCTGGCCAAAATAGATGAGCAGGAAGAAATGATTATTAAATTTCTTTTTTTCAATTTTCCAAAAATCTCATAGTTACAATCAGTATGAAAATAATAATTTAATCTCTACAAAGACCTTCAGGTATGTACATGTGTCCATCTATTTAAAAAGAAACAAAACTTGTAGACTAATGGCTTTTGTTTATGAAAATGCACATAGAATAGTGAATATTTACTTGGGCAAGTGAACTTATTCTTTATCTTGATTTTGTTTTTATCAAAACGTTTCAGACAATCCATTCTACAGCTTTCTTCAGGTATGCAATACATAAAAAAGAGAATCATCACTTTAATTTTAACAGAAGAAAATAAAAGGTAGATGGCTATGCCAAGATTTAGTAAAGAATAAGCTATAGGTTTTCTCTATGTAATATAAAATTAATCATTTTATAGAGGTTGCTGAAAATAATACTTCATTGTATTTTGTCGAATGACTTAAACCAGTATGTCAATATATAAAGGGTGTTCAGGAATTAATTACATTTTACCAGAAATGACTTAAAACAAACCTATTTAAATATCATTTATAAAACATATATTCATTTTCATTTTCAGTGATAAAAACTTAATAGCAAATTTAAAGAAATTTGTGTTCTTATGATCTTAACCTGTTGACTTCCAAGCATCAATTCCCTTGTTGTTGCAAAGTGCTAACACTATATCTTAATTAATTTTGGTACAAGGGAATAAAGTATTTATTAACCAGTACCCAGTAGTGTGTCCTTCAGTACCTGAGTCCATTTTATAACCCAGAGTACCATATAACTCACAAGAATGTTTGGTACAGTTTTGTGTATGTAAGCTGAGCAGAGTATAAAAAGGCAGAAAAATTTTGCTAGAAACAAAGAAGAGAGTACTGAATTGCTATGTGATGTCTGTTCTTGAATATGGCAGTGAATGCTGAACAATATCATCAAAGATGAAGGAAAAACTTGAAGCAACTGAAATGTGGTTCTACAGAAGGATGCTAATGATATCATGTGAGCATTGATGAGGTTTTGGAAAGAATAGAAACAAAAAGGAAATTAATACTGAGCATCAGAAAGAAACAGCTAAAGATCCTTGGACGTGTTGAGGAAAGAAGGCATGGAGAATCTGATACTCACAAGTATAGATAGAGGGAAAGAGAGACAAGGGAAATCAGCAGATAACATATTTGAACAGGTGGATGGCAGAGCGGGGTTTGGGTGGGATAACATGAGAACGCACGCTAAGAGTCACCAGGGATAGGGAGATGTAGAAGGCCATGATTGCCTACATTCTAAAAAGACATGGCACATAGAAGAAGATGTGTTTGCTTATTATGTGATAACCAATAGTTTTTGTTTTTTGTTGACATGCAAGACCAACAAATCAAAGCAAAAATGAAAAGTTGGCATTCCTGGTTAAAAGGCCTCTGCATTATTTGTGTATATATACACAGATAATGCAAATGTTGCATTTCATCTTCAAGTAAAATCTTTTGAGGAACTCACACTACTTCTTGCAAGTTGTCTTAAACACTTAAATGCATTATAAAACTGATTTAATACATAATTTCCTTTTATTCCACCTTGGTTTCGCTTTAGTTGGTTGGCATTTATTTTTCATTCTAATAATTTCACCCCAAGAAAGGCAATAAAAGCACTAAGACACAAAGGGTTACTGAACTCGACAAAATATGAGAGAAAGAAAATATTATTAAGTAGAGAGAACAATAAAAGAGCAGGAAGTGAGAACACAGAAAATAACAATTGAAATTGCATTAAAGAAAATTTAAGATCAAAGTAAATTTGAAAGCAAGAAACTAGAATAAGTTAGAAGTGCATGGAAAAAACTGTCAGCATTGAACTTATGATTAAATCTAACCATTTCATCTGTAAAATGATAAGACCTTGTCACTAATTTAGTTATCTTATAATAGTGTTGAAATATGTAAATATTTAAAATACTTAAAATGTAAATACTTAAATCTTAAAATAGTGTTGAAATATGTAAATACTTTCCAAACTCCCTAATTTTAGATAATATTTACACTTTGCCAAAGTTTTTCTGTGTAAGCTGGTTAAAAAAGGGCCAAATAATTCCTCTTTTCTTTTGAATGAAGATGGCTACAGTGGCTGAAACATTGTGCAAACAAGAAACTAATATGTAGATTCTGTCCATAAGTTCCAAACAATCCTTTGAAGAATAATTGCACAAAGAAATATTTTTGAAGGATTTTTTATCCAAAATTATTTCTTATTTCTGTAAATGCTATTTTTATGAAAGATAGTCCTCTTCAAGATCTACAAGATTTATTCACTAGAAGCCATTTTTAATAACTGATCTGGGAAAATGGTTGTAGATAGGTGATAATTTAGACATTTCTGCATAAATTTGGTAGTATGTAGGATATCCATATTGGAATCCTGATCTGACAAGATTATTTAAGAACATGACTCAACTTCTGAGAGTAATGTTTTGGATTTATAGCATAAAGGTATGCATATTAGCTGCATACTTAACACAGGGTATATATAAAGAAATAATATGAATATCTTATGTGTTGGCTTAGAAACTACTGCTGACAGAATTTATATATCAATAAATTATATATATATATTTATGTCTACATATATTTACTTAATAATATCATGTCACAAGCTGTCATTTTATCTTTCAAATCTCCCCCTTATGCTTCAAAGGCAAGTAATCAAACATTTTTAAAATTCTCCTTTATTTTTTTTATTTTCCATTTCATATATTTTTTAATTTTTTCTTCAATTTTGGAAATAAACAATTTTCAGTATCATTTCCAATTACATATAAGCCAAAAAAAATTTGATAAACAGTAAAAATTCAAGTTCAAGCAAAACTTTAAAAAAAATTCCCTTTGAAATTCAACCAATAAATTCTTTCTGTCATGTTCCAATCTCTTTCACTTTTGTCTCTTGAGGATATCTGACACATTTTTTTCCAGCTTATTTTTTTTCTATGTGCAAAAATTTGATTCAGTCGATCTGAGGAATACTTCTTTATCAAAGTATTTCTCAAAATTGCAAAATTGGAATGTTGTAGCTACAATATCCCCTTTTCCTACCCGAGATTTTCCCAGAACAATTTTTGATATTTAGTTATCAAATTTAGAAAGACAGTGCAACATATTAAGGACAAGCTTCTATCAACATTAATTGAAGTATTAGAAGCTGAATTAAGGAAGCCCTTCATCTAAAAAACAACCTAGCTTACCAATTTTCCTGCTGGTATGAGCCTTTATAAACTTTGACTTTTGTTTGTTATAAAATAGCTTGCTGTGGTATGGTTAATCTCTCTATCATATACCATTTTCTCATTACACTTAAGACAGCTCCAACTATGAGTTAAGTCTTAGAGCAGACTGGGTTCTTCAGCCTTGGCTGGTAAGCAGACAAGTAGAATGAAAACTCATAAATACTAAACATGGATAGATGGAATTCATTAGCAGGGAACCGCATGGTCATCAAACGGAAGGAAGTCCCAGATGGAAAGCCAACCCTTTCCTTAGTGTACAGAGTTTGGGTGTGGCACAATTCCATTGCAGAAACTTCCCATGAAGACCAGGCAGACACACATGCAAACATGCACACGCCCACACACCAACACATACACATACCTACACACACACTTAAGCACAGACTTACAATGGAAGGTTAGAGATTTTTAGAGCAATTCTTATTTTAAGTACTTTCGTTTAAAAGATCAAATGCTAAATTTTGAATCTATGGAAGGTATGGAAAAATTTTTAAATTATTTGAACATTTCCAGATGTCTGCAAATTATATTTTAAGTACATAATTTTGAAAGTCCAAATACTGAATATTTATGAGAGGTATAGCTAAACTTCTAAATTAATGAAAATATCACAATATTAAGACAAGAGATGAAAATAGAAACACTTTATTGAACTCATGAATAAAATTTAACCGTTTTAATATTTTTTCATATTTACTTTATCTTCCAACTTTAGATTTTAGAAGCACAAAAATTCCAGAGGATAAATTTTGGTTTTATATTAGCTTTATTTTTTTCTTAAATGTTTGGCCTTTTTTTTTTAAATTTCTGTCTTGCTCAGGAGAAATTTGAAGGTTATTTTTTTAATCATGACTTACATATTCTTTCTTAGTTGAATTTGGTATCACAGTAGTTTTGTTGGTTAAAATATTCATAAGATAGAAGATTTGTTTCCCTGTTGATCTTAAAATATTTTTTTTGTGTGCATAATTTATCAAAACTATTCATCAGCATTTTCCCTTGGCTGGTTAGTAATACTGTCCATGTTACAGAGTCAGATTAATCTAGGACCTTATATAGAGTCACCAAATTAAAAAAAAATACATTTAAATATCAAATCTTGAATTATTTACTTGCATAGTGATAGAGCTTAAAAAGTAGGTAAATATATATCTTCTAACAACAGTATAAACAAACCCCAAAAATATAAGACAAACAGTTTGAACAAGTTATTTTAGTAGATTTAATGGCTGTGATATACTGCTTCATAAAATAATGAATAATTAAAGGTGTATCTGACTTGTTGTGTAAACATTAACATTGTCAGATTGTAAGATGCTGATTTCACCAGACAGCTCAAAAGTATCTATTTACTGCAGGGCCCTTGAAAACTTTGGACCTGTAGCATTAGCTACTTTTTCTACTAGGTTATTGTTGAGTTTATAACTATTATAGCTGACTCCTTTTTTGCCAGAAAATGTCTCACAATATGAAGCAAATGTTTTTAACAAAACCTTTGAGTTGATTTAATAGCCTTGATATAATGTTACATGAAAAGATGAATAATTAAGACTGCAGCTCAATTGTTGTGCAAACATTAACATTGTCAGATTGTAAGATACCCATTTCACCAGACAGCTCAAAAGTATGTACTGCAGGGCCCTTGACAATGTGGGGTTCGAAGAATTTGCTACTTTTGCTACATGGTTAAATTTTCATTGGGTTATTAAGTTTTAATTACCATAACTGACTTGTTTTTTTTTTACCACAAATAACTCACAATTTCACTGGGACATATAAGTAAAGTTCAGGTATATTAGTCTGTCAGCAAATATTTTCCAATAAACTTTAGACTACCATATACTTGTATCCTTTTTTTTTAATCATTTCACCCCAAGCAAGGCAGTACCGCCACTGATATGCAGGGGGCTACATAAGAGTAAAAGTTTAGACATTAGGAGAGTGAAGAGAAAGATAGATCAGTTACAGGGTGTGTCAGAGAAAGGGCAAGAGAAGGATGAAAGCCCAGGTGTGAAGAGAGTTGCAAAGGTAGAGAGAAAGGAAAAGAACAAGATATACAGACTGATGTAGAAAGAACTGGAGTCAAGTGGATAAGAGATGGGTACTGACATTGCATTTAAATTTCTTGAGGTTGTAGCCATCAGGAAAGCAAGCATATGAAAGGAGTTCCACAGGTGGGAAGTGCAAGAAAAGAAACTGCTGGAGTAGAATTGACGGCTGCATTTGTTTGATCTAACTGTAAGTGGGTGGGGCCTTGTTGCCAGTCTGGTTGCACAAGTAAATTCTAGTGGTGGGGTGCCAGTGACTTAAGTTTGTCAGAGAAGAAGCCATGAATATATTTGTAGAATAGACAGAGGGAAGCCACATAGCCTTACTCCATAATACTGTAATATTATTTTTATCTATTTTTTTAAATCATTTCACTGCAAGCAAGGTGATATTGCCATTAGATACCAAAATTCAATGACCCTCGTGTCATGTTGGAATTCTGTTTTGCTTGAAATATTCTTAAAGTAAGCCTTTTTTTTTTTCTTTCGGCCCAATTTTAAATTTTAAGCTTTTCATTATTAATTGGTTTTCTTTAATTTAATTTTTGATTTTAGCAGATATCTCTTGACTGTTCCTTCCTTTCTTTCTGTCTTTCTTTCTTTCTTTCTCTTTCATCAGCCATATATTAGTCTGTCTACTTTCCTCTCCTCTGCCGTCCATAATTTGACTCTCATTGGCCATCTTGGTGTTACCAAAATTCAATGACCCTCGTGTCATGTTGGAATTCTGTTTTGCTTGAAATATTCTTAAAGTAAGCCTTCTTTTTTTTTTTCTTTCTGCCTAATTTTAAATTTTAAGCTTTTCATGATTAATTATCTCTTGTTCCCTGTTTAGGATGTGGTTTCCGGCTTTATCTTTTCCAATCTTTTCACTATTACGTAACCCCTGCACATCAGTGGCATTACTGCCTTGCTTGGGGTGATACGATTAAAAAAAATAAATGAATAAAAGATGCAAGGGATTACTGGAAGTGAAAAAGAATGGCCCAGAAGTAAGTTAGGGTAAGTAAGAATAAGAATGGTTAAGTTCAGTCAACTTTGCACTGAGTTGGAACAACCAAAGTACATACTTCCAGTGTGAGGCTGAAAAACATGTCCAAATCTATACATTGGAAAATGATAAGAGAAAGGTTCTGTCCTTTCCAGAAATGAGATTATAAAATTGTAGAGCTGACCAAAAATCCTTTCTGGTACCTCTATTACCTGCATCATGGAAAAATGCAACTGTTTTTTCTTTTTTATTCTTTATAATTATTTTCTTTATTGATTTTATTTAATTTTCCTACAGACACAAGGACCAGAATCTTGATGAAAGAATGAAAGAAAGAAGCTATTAAACTAGGAAAATACAGACACTGTGCTTTTCAATGACTGATGAGCTAATTTCATTTCTTTCTAACTATTCGATTTCCACATGCAGAAATCGAAAACAAATTTGTAAAAAATATGCAATCATTATAATTATATTTCTTCGGATGGTGTATAAGTGAAAAAGCAAAAGAATGAAAGAATATGTCATGATTAAAAAGAAAGTCAATGATATTTGTATATTTTCTTCATAATTTACGGAATGCTTCTTTGGTCAATGTTCAATTGATATCATTGGCAAAAGTTTTCTTTCTTTAACTTTTTGATGGAATTACATTGTAGAAAACAAATGAAAATATCACAACTTTTGATTGAAAATAACAGCAGTATATAACTGCTTTCTTTTGTTACAAATATTTTCATAATGGAATGCCTCCACTGATTTGCTTTATGAAATCGCATTACATTAAACTTATTGTTATATTTAATTTGCATGAAGACTGTTAAGATTGAAAAGGAAATGTGTGGAGCTGATTTTAGCAGGAAAAATTAATTTTGATATTTTTACAAATATTTCTCATTTGACTGATATAACATTGCAGAAAAAAAAACTAGAAGAATGTAAAAAGAAAAGATTGTAAGACTGTGAATAAAAATTTCCTTTGTGTACATGTGTAGTCACATCAATGTAAACATCACTTTAGTCCAATGAAGTCCGAAAGATAAAATGTGTCACATGAAAGATATTATAGATTTTCCTAAGATTGTTGAAACATGCTCTTGTTGATTTTTGACAGAACTGTTGAAATAAAAATATATACATTAGGTCATATCAATTTAAAACTCTTAAATTAGTCCTTTTTATAAAATATAAATACTTTTGCTACTAATTTATAATTATATTAATATATACAATATATTTCTCACTCTTTCACTCTCTCTCTCTCTCTCTAGATATATATCAGTCAGTTACGTGCCATATGTGATACATGCTTAGGTGATCATGTCTTGACATGACTGCAGCACATTGTCATTATTTTCTGCAGTAGACTGGTTGCCAACCAAGGCTATAGATCCCAATCTGTTCAGCTCTCTGATTTCTCATTCCAACTTGTCATACACTGCACCATAATGCATATCCAAATCTCTCTCTCTCTCTCTCTATATATATATATATATATATATATATATATAATTAATGTGAGAAAGTGTATCACTTAGCTGAGCAGTGTTGTTTCAGTCATGCAGACTTTGAAATTTCATGAAGATATTATTTTGATGTCTTCAATCATCAGGGTTTCTTTTTTTTGCTCTTGTTTCCTAATTTTTTCCATATTTATATGAAGTTTGGTGTAATTTGATATCTTTGTGTATGTGTAATTCAAAACTCCTCATATTAATTCAGTTAACACTCTAACTCTATCTTGATTTCAAGCACTTTATAACAAAAAATCTGCTTGCCTAAAATGCCTTTCTATCATTAAACTACTGAATAAAACAACAATTTTAGCACTAAGCATCATTATAATTTCACACACACTATATATATATATATATATATATATATATAAGAAAGAGTGTAAGAAGCTTTGAACATTTTGTTTAAAGCATAGATTTATTGTTATTATTATTATTAATATTACTTGCTTTTTGTATAATATATCAAGTGTCTATAATGGTATTTGTGTTGCGACATGTCTTTCGAGTTGAAAGTTGACTCTCTTCAGGAGAATAAACTTTTGATGTTACATATTTATATCCATTTGTTTTTCTGATGGCCTAAAATACCATGTATATATAGATAAGTTGTCGGTGAGCAGGTCTGAAAGTTCATATGCATGCGTGTTCATTTGTTGTCTTTTTCACACTTGCTCGTTAAATCTCTTCTGTTTAGGGAATCATTCACCTTTCGTTAGCCAGAAATTTTTTTATACCGACTTATGAAGTTTAATTTTGTATTTATACTTCAAAATTGTTTTCAGCAATTTTCATTCAATTCTGTGGGTCATCTAGGTCAATTTGTAGTTTTGGGAAGACTATTTTTGGCAATGGTTTTGCAGCTCAGATTTGCTAATATTTTGAATGTAGATGCGTTTTTTAACACGAAGTGGTTTCCTTCTATTATTATGGTGGATACCCCATATCTGTTTTTGTTGTATTTTGTGACACCCTGTGTTGTCCGTTGCTCAAATTTTGATGAAGTTAGTATGCTTTTTAAATTTGGGGTTTGGCATTTTCTTTTATTTTATTTTAGTTGTCTTTAAAACTTCTGTTATTTTATCATTTTTAATGAGTGATTCTATGTGTCATTTTATCTTTGTAAATAATTCTGGGTTGCTTTTGTTGCATGCATATGAACTTTCTGATTTCTCGGCTCCCCAATTTCTCGTTCCGAGCCGACATCCACTGCACCACAATGCACATACTATTATAGACATTCGATATATTAGCTAAAAAGCAAGTAATTTTAATAATAATAAAAACAATATATCTACACTTTAAACAAAATTTTCATGGCTTCTCACACTTTTTACTTCTAAACTAATTTCTCTCACTGAAACAACCCTTGTTTCTTTTTTAATACATATATATATATATATATGCATGTGCAAAAAATGTTTCATTGAATAATATAAACATATTGTGTCTATGTATATAGTGTAACCAGAATAAGCTACTTCCAAATTGAAGGATGGTCAGTCCAGGTTCAATTTCTGTTTTACTTACCATCTGGTTGGGTTCTTCTTTATTTTTTACTAGAAATGAATGTTAAAAAAAAGAACGAGTTACAATATTTAGGACTACTACCAAAAAAAGGCAAATATTGGTCCTTGCCTGATGATCCTTCAATTTGAAAGTTAAACTTAAGTATTTCTGGTGTAATTCTTATTCACTATATTGCTCACATTTTTATGGTGCAAATTTTATTATTATCTTCACTATAGTTGGATCTTACCAGCTACCATTGCATTTCATCAAATATATATATATAGTCATCCGCAGACAGATCTGTTTTGTCTGTATCACAGCTCATCTCTATGGTTAGACTTCAATTGCTTTTAACCCAGGAGTGAAACCCGACCAAATTGGCATCAGTTGGCGATTCTACCTTTGCCCTATGGGTGCTCGGTAGAAGAAAGCAGACTTTTTAGCATGTATATTATCATTATACACGCCCAATAGCCAGAGTACTCTAATTCATTACTGAATGAGCAATGCATACATGCCAGATTAGCTACTGTTTTTCAAAGTCTACCATTCTTCCAGAGAGCTCAATCAGAGTGTGAGAGCATAATATATATATATATATATATATATTAAATATAAGAGACAATGAATGTCTATTATGTTTAATCATGAGCCGTTCTAAACGTCGTATTTTTGCTTTAATTTCAGTTGAAAATAAAGACAAAAATTCTCCAACATTTGGATAATTATTTATTGGTTTTCTTCTAAGCTTTCGGCTCACATGAGCCATCTTCAGAGAGGTAGTTTAAACTGAAATATTATAAAATCCACCATCACCGATGATTTTATTTTGTGTTGACATAAAACTCCGCTTGGCAACGGCAATAGTTACCAAAAATAATAAACGCAGTTGTTAAGTTTGCGATGCGGTTTTATGACGTCACACCGCGGGATAGCGCGAAATGACAACAAAACCATCTAGTCAAATGCAATGTAATATGTTATTTCCTGTTTTAAAGTTGATTTTATTGAGTGTTGGTTGTTTTGATTTGATGTACATGGCCTCCAATATCTGCAGGTTCCTCTTACTGTGTGTATGAGTAAGGATCACCGTATTGTTGACCAAAATCTGTCTGATATTACCTACATATTTATGTTTTTCAGAGAAATGTTGTTTAATAGTACTCTGATCAGAAAGATGACATGTAAGTCTACGGGAGAGCGTGGTTGTGGTAAAACCAATATATGTACTAGGTTTTTGAGTAGTATCAGAGATGCAATCTCTGAATGGGCATGTAAATTGGTACACTACATTGGTTTTTTGTAAAGAATTTAGTTTAGTGACCTCATAGTTTATAATAACCCAACAGGCACTAAACTAAATTCTTTACAAAAAACCAATGTAGTGTACCAATTTACATGCCCATTCACAGATTGCATCTCTGATACTACTCAAAAACCTAGTACATATATTGGTTTTACCACAACCACGCTCTCCCGTAGACTTACATGTCATCTTTCTGATCAGAGTACTATTAAACAACATTTCTCTGAAAAACATAAACATGTAGGTAATATCAGACAGATTTTGGTCAACAATACGGTGATCCTTACTCATACACACAGTAAGAGGAACCTGCAGATATTGGAGGCCATGTACATCAAATCAAAACAACCAACACTCAATAAAATCAACTTTAAAACAGGAAATAACATATTACATTGCATTTGACTAGATGGTTTTGTTGTCATTTCGCGCTATCCCGCGGTGTGACGTCATAAAACCGCATCGCAAACTTAACAACTGCGTTTATTATTTTTGGTAACTATTGCCGTTGCCAAGCGGAGTTTTATGTCAACACAAAATAAAATCATCGGTGATGGTGGATTTTATAATATTTCAGTTTAAACTACCTCTCTGAAGATGGCTCATGTGAGCCGAAAGCTTAGAAGAAAACCAATAAATAATTATCCAAATGTTGGAGAATTTTTGTCTTTATTTTCAACTGAAATTAAAGCAAAAATACAACGTTTAGAACAGCTCATGATTAAACATAATAGACATTCATTGTCTCTTATATTTAATAGAATATGTCTAGAAAATTACTTGCTGCCTCGATATACTAAATATATATATATATATATTGATTCTTTAATACTTAGCTTTTGGTCATAACAGGGTTAGACCAGTGCACATTTGTATTAGAAACGTTCAATACAATTATATTGTAGAACTTTTGAATATACAAATGGAAAATATATATTTATATATATATGAGTTGAATATATGGACTAACTCTGCACCAACTTACTGACCAGCTAAACAATTGCTTTACAACTGCTTTACAACTACTCTTTACAACTGCTGATCTCTGTATAGGCAGGATTATATGTACACATCAGATGAGTTCATTCTTGCATACAAAAGGGGCGATCCCACAACATATATATATATATATATGCGTGTGTGTGTGTGTGTGTGTGTGTGTGTGTGTGTGTGTTCAGGGTATATGAAAAATACTTTTACAAACTTTGGGAGCATGTTCCTGATGCAAAACAAGGCAAAATGATCATATAAACATATGTCCAAAATGCTGCTGTTTGACACAGCAATTTATAACAAATGTTAAAAATGTCCTCTGCATGCTTTTACACATACCTGCAACCATAGGATTATTGACTGGCAGGCCCTCTTACATACGTTTACATGATGTTAAATGGTTTCATAGGCCCCCGTTACATGTTAATGAAGCATTTCTACATTATTAATGTCTACTGCAAAAACCAACTGTTTTCAGCAGCCTCACAGATAAAAGTTCAAAAGATTGAGCTTGTAGGAACAGGTAGGTCATGGAACTGATCCTTCTCTAGATATTCATCTTTCATGGTAGATTTCAATCAGTACATCATGAAAATGTGATTAAAATGTGCTGGAACCCCATCATGTGTGAACCACATGTTTCCTCGTATTAGCAGGGATAAATCTTCTAACAGGTCTGGAAGTGTGTTCGAAATAAAGTCCCTGTAGACAGCTCCTGTGCTGGGAGAACTTAAAGACCTACCAGCACATCTTACAATTTTAGCCCACATATTAATTGTAAACTGATGCTGGTGTCTAGCCTATATTGTACCATGGGGATTGAAAACTGCCCACAAATGTTGGTTATGTAAATTTGTTAAACCGGCTCTTCCAACTGTTGCCTCATACATAAACAAGACTGAAGAGACAATCAACAGGTTGGCAGTTTGTGTAATATATCATCAGCAAAAGTTCTCCTATGGTGAGTGATCAGAGGGTAAAAAAGTCTGCACTTGTTGCAAATGATATGAATGCAGAAGCTGCTTTGGAAGTACCCTCCATGTAGTACTATGAGATGTACATCATGCTAGGGCGACTTGGTGCTGATACCTGGATTGTCTCTTACAGCCTGTAGAATGTCTTCTTTGTGGTCAGGCATAAGAGTTGCTTTCAGTCTTCCTTGACCCATAGTTTGTAGTTAGTGCCAAGGGTCCTGTCTCAACAACACAGCAATAAACAGAAGCAAACCTTTGGTATGGAAATGTAATCTGATACAGCTGTGCAGATTTACGTACATTACCATTCTCATGGTCATATGTAAAAATCATATCTACCTGCTCACAATATGCATATGCTGCCATTATTAAATGAAACACTTCTCAGTTAACTCAGTTTACTGAAGACAGACTAGCCACAAATGTACACAAATAAAAAATGTAACCTAGTCTATATGGCAACATAGTGCCATCTACTGTAAACTTTCTTTAAACTTAATAACTCAAAAACGAAGGATTTGCGGACATATGTTTATATGGATTTTGTCTTTATTTTGGTTTGAGGAACCTATCTCTAAAGATTGCAAAAGTATTTTTGATACACCCTGTATGTATACTATTCTATATATTTTATGTATCTATTAAAACTGTTCAAGAAGTCATTCAGGTGAGTATTCATGCATTTAAATCTCTTAAATTATCTCAAGTTTAGAGATCTTTACAAAAATTGTTTTCTTAAAACACACACATTTATTTTAAAAATGAACAAAATAAAAAAAAAGTAATCCTTAGAAATAATACAAATGATAAATAAAATAGGCTGCTCTGAGAGGAGTTTTGCCCAACACAGCAAGTTGGTACAAATTCAAAATATTAAACCTAAAACTCATTAATGCTCATAAATGTGTTCACTATGCATGGTTTCAAACTTGTTCATAAATATATACACTCTCAGATGTATACTATCACTTTCTAAGATCAATGATTAAAAGTAGCTTTGAGAAAATAAAGCCTGTAGGTCTTACTGAGGACCATCCTCTTCAAACTTTGTGAACTGGTGCTACAGAATCACAAAGAATTGTACCAAATAACAGATACCATATCACTTAATGACTTTTAGTAAAGACAACCAATAAATTTTTTATCACACATAAATTGAAGAGAAAAAAATAACATCATCAAGATTTTGGTGTTTCACACAGCTTCAAATAAGAAATTACAAATGAAGCCTACATCACTACTGGAAAAAGCAATAACAATAACAACTTGAGAAATCTATTTTGTTGAGAAATTGTCTTAATAGAAAAATTTTATAAATTTCAACTGGCTGCTTATTCAATGAATTGTGAATGTTTCCTTATAAAGAAACAGATAATATTACCATTACCATTTGGTACTAAATGTAACAAAGCTATTATTAAGATTATAAGATTTTATATAACTGATCTGTTACTAAAGAAGAAGGATAAATGGTTGGTTTACTGCACTGCTCCAGTAAGTACCTGACTCATCATATTATTCTCTACCTGTACAAGAACTAGATCAGGCTTAAAATGGAATATTGCTGTCATATTTGGGTGGGAGTTACCAAGTCCTTACTTTCTAGTCTTGATACTATCCAAAGCATTTTGGAATCCTTGTAGGTGACAAATTATTTTTCACCCTGGAATATCTTTCTCACAGATAAGATGTGGCAAGTCTCTCACTGCTCTGTTACTACATCCATTCCACTAGCATTGTAACAAACTAGCCACATTCCATCTGCATTCCATTGGTGAAAAGTAAGTTCCACTCAAACAGCTTCTTCCTGTGAACCACTGCTCTGTGGAGCCAACTCCCAAAAGAATGTTTCCATAATCACTACAATCTTAACCTGTTCAAGTCAAGGGTTAACTGTTATCTTCCCCCTCTATTTATATAAGCTGCTTGTTAATGTAACTCTCTACTTCATGTAGTCCCTGGACCTTGTACATGGTTAACCTCACTGCAAAAAAAGACCTTGGCATATCCACCAAACTTCTGATAGCCTTGAGTTTTCATTTTATATTTCGTATACTACAATATACAATATGTGCTATAGTCTTTAATAGGCCAATATAGGTTTAAGGGGCCCTGTAATTGCTAATTACGAAGATCACTAAAAACCAATGAAATGAAAACAATTGCTTTTAACAATGAGTGTATTATCACAATATTTGTTTTTATGTTAACTCCGTGAAGCCTTAATAAAGACATCTCCTCATTTTTTGTGGTTCCTTATATGAAGGAATGTATATTCCAGATTTGTAAGAGAGATACCTTCCTGTGTCTCTCTGTGTATGTATACATTTGTATAATACTATCCTGGAGTTTTCTTGACTGTATTGACAAACTGGAAAAATCTTTTTACAAAGCTTTAACTATAATCTGATAAGTTGTCTACAAATAATACTTAGTTTCTATAGACTGAGATACATTAATTGCATAATTATCATCCATTCTTGTGCTATAACTGTTCTGGAGAACAAGTCTAAACTACTGCTTCTTATCTTCATTTTTGATTTTGAATGATGAATCTCGTTTCTGACATGGCAATGATGGATCTCGATAAGCTCCCACTCCATGTTTCTCTTTGTAACATTTGTCCCTTTGCCATTCCTGCCACTTGATTTCTACTATCTGTTCACAGAAGCTCATCAGATAAGTGGCCTACTACCTTCCCTTGTCCATTTTACCTTCAATATGTCCTGTGAGTGTCAAATTTTCTTAGCCTTCTCTCTTTATTAAGTGTACAAGAAATTTCAGCTGTCTCTTTCTGATTCTGAGTACAAGTGTTTTTGGTTTTTATTTTTCTTAAGACTTCTTCTTTGTTCATGCATTCTAACTGTATTTTTCAGGGTTTTTTTTCCAATTTCTCTTTGTAAAACAAATACTCTTCTGTTTTAACCTCTATTTCTTTTTGTATCTGTTTGATATTTACTTGACACCATGAGTCTTCTTGAAGTCCATTCCATTATTGCAAGTAATTTCCAAGAAAGAATAAAATTTTCTTTTTTTAAATGTTTTTAGACAATATTCATCTATTTGTGCTAAAAGATGGTCAAATCATGACAAACAGAATGCAAAGAGAGTTCAAATGAAAGATCAAAGACACTGAGGACTAAAAAAAAATCAATAAACTGAAGAAAAATCATTGACCTGATGATAAACAATCATCCAAAATATTTTCCAAATTCCTTCCTTTCTTTTTACTTTTTGTTTCAGTCTCTTCTTGCCTTCTTTTGTCTTTTTTATGCTTTTTTCTTCTTTTTGTTTTTCTTCTGTTTATCTTTTTTTCAATAATATTTTTCCTATCTTCATTTTAATTTTTAATTTATTATTTACCAGTAAAAGTATTTTTCTATCAATTTCTTGTTTTACTTTTAGTAGTGTTAATTCTCTTTTAGTCTTTTTAATTTTTAATCATTTTTACTTTTTTTTCATTTATGCATTTGTTTTTTAATTTCCCTTTTTTAAAAAAAACATATCACCCAGTGCAAGACAGTAAAACCAGTAAGGCACAAGGGGTTTTTTTATTGAAAAAAAAAAAAGAAGGCAAACATTAGGGAGTAAGAAGAATAGAAGAGAAATCAAGGCAGATTGATGATTGACATTGCATTTAAATTTTTGAAGATCAAAGTTGGCTGGAAAGCAAGAAACCAGAAGAGATAATTACAAGAAAAGAAACTGTTAGCATAGAACTTACATCAATTCAACTGTGAATTGATGAGACCTTTGCGACTAATCTAGTGCTGTACTTCAATTCATAATATGTAGGTATTATAGTGAAGAGTTCAACTAAAGAATTTTCATGTTAGTATTTATAAAAAAGGCACAGAGATGCTACATTACAGTAGTGAAAAAGTGACTGAGGCTAAGATGCCAAGTCAGGATCGATAACATTGCTGATTTTTCTTTGGATTTATCAAGAATTTCTAAATATGCAGCAGATGGATATGTGGCCAAAATATTCAAAACATGGCAACAATATTCAAAGCATAGTAGACCCATAAATAGGAAAAATAGTTTTTGGAAAGAAAAAGCATTTAGCATAACACAATAAACTGACTTTCTTAGAGTCTGACATAGCAATTGATTTAATAAAACCTTTCCATTTCATATCTGCCAACAATTTGGGAAGGTACAATGAGTCACTCACATAGAGGTTAGCATCAGCCACGCTAATTGGCAGTAGAATAGGGTCCCATTATTTTGTTTTTTATAATTGGTGTTTTTGTTATTTTTTTTTTTTACTTGTACTTTATGTTCCATTTTTGCTTCAGTCTTTTTCTTTGTTAAAGGAGATAAAACAGAAAGTTTCATTCAATGTATTATATTTTAAAAACCTCTCCTTTCTGTATATAAACAATTTAATAACATTTATTCACTTACTATATAAGCTCTATCTGGAATATATCCAGCCATTTTAAGTATCTTGAGAACTGGTTGTGAGTTCTTAATATAGTTTGGCACACAATCAGAGAGAACCTTACTGCACATGCCATAGGTTTACTCAGCCAGCAGTGAGATTCTTATGAATGTGCATATGTAAATTGTTTAACATGACACAGTTAACCAACTTTCTTAGCAGCAGACCTAACAATTGATTCAATATAATCTTTCCACTTCATGTCAGCAGAATATATTAGTTTGGCATGCAATGAATCAGTGTCTTGAAGGTTAGAATCAACCATGCTGATAAAAGATAAAAAGAGTTCTCTGAGATGATTAAAAGAGAGCATTTTTACTTTGGAGGTGTTCAAATTAACAAGCCATCTTTTGCCCAGAGCAACAACAGAATGTGGATCATTTTTTTTAACAAACTGACTTTATTGAACAGTTTATTGAAATCAACTTATTAATAAAACAAAAATAAATGCTTATGTCATGAGTATTAGATTGAGAACTATGGATGAAATTAAGGAGAGACACAGGAATATAAGTATGGAAGGAGCTACTACTCCTATGTAGGCTATTTTTTTGTTTTTGCTATTATTAAATGGCTGCATACTTTCTAGAAAACCTTTATACTGCTGTTGTTTTTATACTTTAAATTCTTTTTAATAGTTTCTAATATAGAACACATGTGGGTAATACAATGTTTATTGATGTGGAAAGTAGAATAGGTGAGCTGAGTTCAAGTCCCAACCTAGTCTCTTGTATTCACTTTGTATTAATAGCATTAGGTAAAACATCAGCCTATTTCTTTTCCTACCAGCAGAAGAGACTGCTGTTTAACCAATTGAAAGTTTCTTACCAATGTTTTCTTTTTTTCTATGTGCCATTTCTCTTCAGGATGTGGGTGAGTATGTCCCCCATAACCTCATCTCTTTTGTCACTCAGAGCAGTGTTTGACACTTTATTATTCCTCTTCTCTCATCCATTTACACAAGCTAATTATATAGGTTTCTTGATGTTTCCCACTGTTTCTTCAATGTGTCCTGTGAGTGTCAAATCTTTCAACCCTTCTTTCCTCATTATGTGTTCCAGAAATTTCAAATCTCCCTTTCTGATTTTAAGTATAATTGTCATTTTGTTTCCATATAAATGTTTATATTCTTATGAGTTTATCTAAAGTATTCAATAGAGAAAGCATTATTGAACTTATTTTCTTTTTACACTGATGTTTGCTCTGTTCAAACCCAAGAGTCACTTGAGGTAAAAGGTTAAAGAATAATGGCCATCACTCCAAGCAATGTGAAAATGCCATTGAAATGCAAAGGGTCACTCGAAGTGAAAGAGAAGGAAAAGACTTTAGAAGGAACCAGAAAACCAATTCTTAACAGGAAAAAAAAAGGGTTAAGCCTCTACTCCTTTTCAAAAGACCAGGGAGGACTGTGAAATAGATGGTAAGCAAATCTATCTACTCTTATTAGGAAAAAATGGCTAACCCTAGGTTAAAATTGTAGTGATTGAGAAAGCAGCCTTTTTGGAGTTGGTTCCATAAAGAAGCATTTTGCAGGAAGAAGCTACTGGAGTGGAACTTACATCTCATCAATGTGCATATGAAAGATTAGAAGCAAGAATAATTTAATCTTGAAAATAATGAATCATACAATCTTGGAAATATAAATTCCTACATTACTTCAGTTTTGCACCTGAGACAAGCAAGTCCTAAAATCAGAATTTATCCACCCAGAATAAAAGACAGACATACTTTGGTTATTTAGGGGAGATTCAATATACACTTATCTTCTTAAAGTAACAAATTCACTTGCAGCTTCTTTATTGCAGATGCGAAAACTATACCAAAAGTTCAGATGTTTGAATGCAAATTTCATTATACTCCAAATAGTCAAACAATTGTCCTAATTGCATCTGCTATTTATTTTCTGTTTGATATTTTCTGTTTTAGAAATTAGCAATCTGCAATGAAGCATCACCTGAACTGCACCTCAGAAAATGGTAATTCTTATTTCTACTGCATTCATTGATCCATCTAATGAAGCTGTGCTGAAAATGGCACATGATAATTTTGCAGAACAGTAAAAACAGGCAGCAAATTAGTCCACTTATAGATTGAGGTCAGGACAAGAAAAAGAAAGTTTGTTGATCATGTGACTGCATAAAGTACCTTAGTTTGTTCATTTACAAGAGGTGTCAGCATTTACTGCCTTCAAAGAGTTTTGCTTTTCCATAGAAATAGTTCATAATCACAATCACTTTTTTGTTAATAGTGTAGATATCAGGGTTAAGTATCAGAATTAGAGTTTTCAGGTAAACACATTCATACAAGTCAGGTGTATGCTCCTCATCTATCTGCTTACTCCTATCTATCTTTTGAATCTTGCCTATTCTTATCAATACATCTATCTAGAGAATTTTGATTATTCTTAACTGTCTATAGAAGCTTTTTTTATTTTTGTCTACAGGGTGTGATGGATGAATTGTCATCTAAATTATACAAAAATGAAAAAAACACTGACATCTCATTCTAAAAGTTATATTTACCAAAATTACACAAAAATATCTTGAAATAATAAACAGTAAATTTATTCAATAAAATCGCCATTGGCTTCAAACATGGTCTCCAGACAATTTTGGAATCTCCTGCATATTGTCTGGGTGGTCTTCTTGTTTAAACTAGTGAATGCAGCTACAATCCATTCCTTCAGTTCATCTTTGGTATTACAATGAGTTTTATTGGCCTGTCTTTCTCATCTCTGCCCTACACATAATAATCAAGAAGATTGCAGTCTGAGGAGTTAGGTAGTTACCATTACCTAGTTATTAACAAAAGCTTGTCTCTTCCTATCTATGGAAGTTTGCCTAGTATTAACTATGCATCTACCAAAGAATATCTTTTTATAACTATCTATATGTAGAAACCTTTCTATTCTCATCTATCTATCTATCTATCTATCTATCTATCTATCTATCTATCTATATATATATATATATATATATATATGTATATCTATGTATGTATATTTCTTAGCCCATTCATATATATCTATCTGCTCATATCTATTTCAGTCTGCTTGCCTATTCTATTCTATCTATCTATCTATCTATCTATCTATCTATCTATCTATCTATCTATCTATCTATCTATCTGTTTATATTCATATCTATTTATTTACCTATCTACCTATATCTGTCTATCAAGAGAAACTTGTCTCTTCTAATTTATCTCTGGAAGTTTGTCTATCATTAACTATGTATTTATGAAAGGATGTCTCTTCATAACTATTTATGAGTAGAAACTTATCTATCTATTTATCTATCTGTCTCTAGAAGCTTGTCTAGTCTTATCTATCTATGGAATGTTACTTTTCCTAACTATCTAATTATGGAATGATTTCTCATTGTATCTATTTAAATGCAGGAAATATGTAGTTTTCTTATGCTTTGTTTATAAATATTTTCATTGCAATTGTTCTAATAAGCCTTCCTTTTGGTACCTCAAATTTATATATTTATGTGCAATACTAGACTGGCATCAAGGTCTCATCAATTCATAATTCAAATGGCTGAAGATAAATGTAAGTTCTATGCTAACAGTTTCTTCACTCACACTTCTTGTATGTGGAACTCTCTTCTGGCTTCCTGCTTTCCAGTCAACTTCGAACTTCAAAAATTTAAATCTAATGCCAGTTGTTATCTTTTGTTTTCATAATTCCCATTCTTTGATTCTTCTCTCTCCTTTATGTTTTTTGCTTTTCCACATATTCTTTCAGACTCAATATTGCCTTGTGTCTTAATGGCTTTATTGCCTTGCTTGTGATGATATTATTAAAAAACAAAGAAACCTATCTATTTATCTATCTGTCTATCTATGCTTGACTTTTCTTCTCTATCTATGAAATCTTGTCTGTTTTATCACTCTATGAATCTTATCTATTATTATCTATCTATCTATAGAATCTTGTTTATTCTTATCTTGCCTAATCTTATCTAACTTTTTGTCAGTCTTTCTTTATCAGCTGAATCTTGCTTATTCCTCTTATCTGTTTTTCTAACAATGGAAGCCTACCTATTTTTATCTCATTATTGGTGGGTCCCTATTCCTATCAGTTACTTTTAAATAAAGATCACTAAAGAGTGAACTGGTTGCATAGATTAGAATCTAGACTGAGTTATCTAAATCCCTCTGGTAATCTTCAAACCAATGACAAATGAATGGCTTTCTGGCTTTTCCTCTTTGTTGGTTGGCCTGTTGAAAAGTATCACTCCAAATAAACAATTACCGAATGAAGATTTAGTGGTAATTCATCTTGAAAAAATTGGAAAAGCTCTAAAATTATTCAAATTTAATGCAATAATGAGATTTTAAAACCTTGTTGGCAAGTTTTCAGTCTTACCTGACTTCTTTTAATGATACTAATGCAGACTTTGGGACTTTAGGATAACAGTATTAAGACTTTCACTTTTTTTTGTTACAGTAAGATTCACCCTGTTCAAGGTGTGAGGGCCACTCAGGGTAGAGTGTTACATTAAGGGGTACTTAATATGGGTCAGAGGTGAAGGTAATGGTTGGCTCTAGACTTGAACAGGTCAAGATTGTCATGATTGGGGAAATGTCTTCTTGGGAGTCAGTTCACAGGAAGATGTTTAAGTGAAACTTACTTCTCAGCAATTGAATACAAAGGAAATATGGAATGGTTTGCTATTAGCATGTAAGTGGCATTTTAGGTCCCATTTGTGAAGGTTAGACCTGGCAGATCCAAGGAATGTAGTTTATCCAAGCACTTTCCATAGAAGTAGTGATAGAGCAGGGAGAGACTCACCAAATTCCACCTGTGAGAGAGAAGTTGAATGGTGGAAAATAATTCTTCTCCAACAAGGATTCAGAAACACTTTTGAACTCTATCAAAACTGGAAAGTGAGGACTGGGCAGCTCCTACCAAAATATGGAAACATTACTTCATTTTTGGTCTTATAAAGGTATAGGATAGAATGAGGAGTTGGGGACTTTATTTGACTGTGTCTGTGTATCAAGTTTACATAAGTATAAATGTCGAAAGTGATAGAACAGCAAATCTCACTTATGAGAGACAAGTTGGATGGTGGAAAATAATTCTTCACCAAAAAGGGTTCAGAAACACCTTTGAACTATTTTGGTGAGAGCTGCCCAGTCCTCACTTTCCAGTCTTGATAAAGACTGAAAAGTGAGGACTGGGCAGCTCCCACCCAAATAGGGATACAGTATTTCATTTTTTGGTTTTATAAAGGTAGAGGATAGCATGAGGAGTCAGGCATTTCATTTGAATATGTCTATGTGCCAAGTTTACACGAGTATAAAGGTCAGTTGTGGTCTTTCAGAGAACAAATAATAATTTTTATTTCATATTTAAAGATAAGTATACACAAAAACATAATTTTTTTACTCCAAGAATAATGTGGGCAATTGAAAACATCCTTTCTATTGTTGTTGCTTTCTAAAACAGAAAAATTGAAGGGAACAGCAGGCATTAACTTGCTGAGAATTATATTGCTTGAATTTTAGAAGTTACTGAGAACAAGAAAATTGTTAAAAAATAACTGTTCAAAACAGTTATTTGGAAAACATTTATTCAAACTGTAAATTTTTTGAATGAAAATTAATCAATATGGTTAATATACTAAATGATAATTTTCTGAAATACCTCTGTTTGAAATACACATGTGGTCTTGCTTTGAGATAATCAATACTGTTTTATCTAAAACTAATAATGCTCTTGAATGATGGCTTTGGGCATTTGCAGCAGCAAGTGTCATCCCATCATCCTACTATATGGAAATTCTTAGATATTCTTAAAAGAGAATAGGTCTCACAAGAAATTCATCTTGCAAAAGTAAGAGCAGCTTGCCAAAATATTAACAGTACCTATAAATGGAAAACTTAAAACATTAATTGCATCCTTTAATGAGTACACTTCACTTGCTGACTATTTGTGTGCTGTATCATATAACTTAAGGTTATAAGGATTTTTTCTTACTAAAATGTTTTATTAGTAATATTTGTATTTTGAATAATTATCATTTGTTTATTTCTTCTTTTAATTTGTACATTTTTATTGCAATAAAAAATTTTGTATTTTGAATAATTATCATTTACTATAATTGTTCTTTCAATTAATTTTCATTCAAACAATTTACAATTTGAGTAAATGTTTTTCGAATAATTGTTTTTGAATAATTGTTTTAGAACAATTATTTTCGAACAATGTTCACATAATTGCTGAGAATCGAATTGCTTGTGCCACATGATTACTGAGAGTTGAATTATGATGTGTTTCAGGGTTTGCTGAGAAAGAAATTGTTTACAATTTACCAGTTGCAGATAAAGGAATTGCTTGTCTTTGGTCGCAAATGATGGAATTGCTTTTTACATGGATTTCTGGAATATTCTACTATAGACTGTTGAAAATGAAACTGCTTGTATTACATAGGTTGCTGAGAATGAAGTTGTTTGCATTACATGCAGGGCTGGGGGGTACTACTTCCAAACCCTTTAACCTAAGGGCATACCTGATTGGAGACCTCAGACAGTGCTATGTGACTAGCTATTTTGTCAACATTTTTTTTCTGCTTACATTTTATATATGATACAAATTAAACTAAGCACAACAAACTTTAAATTTCTAAATTTATTTTGCTCATGCTAAATCAAAAAAAGGATATAAATTTCACTATTTTTTATACATGATGTTGAATGTGTTAAAATAATTCAACTTTTTTAACAATAAATATATCAAATTGATGTTAAAAAATCATTGCTGTTTGATTTCAGATGAAATGATCTATTATGACATGTTTCTAATTTGCATTCAGATACATTGTATTTATTTGTAACTTTTCTAATTGAATTGTTCATCTATTTTGTATATGATCCATTATTGTATGCAATTAGATTACAACAATAATTTGTATTTTATATGGAAACTACCTTATGATGATTAAAATGTAGCAGTGTGGGGAGGGGCACATAATAGATTCAGTGGAGACAACAAAACTCTTGCACTAACACTGATTATATGGAATGATGAGAATGGAATTGCTTGTGTGACAAGGTTTACTGAGAATGGAATTGCTTATGTTCTATAGGTTGTTGAGAATGAAACTAGTTGCATTGCATGGATTACTGAGAATGGGACTGATTATGCTGCAAGCTTTTCTGAGAATGAAATTTCTTCAATTATATAAGACACTGAGTTCAGAATTTCTTGTATTACATGGCTTAGAGAAAATGGAATTGCTTGTTTTATATAGGTTGCTGATAATATAATTGCTTGTGTCACATGCCTTTTGGAGAGCAGAATGGTTTGCATTCCATGGGTTATTGATACTGGAATTGTGCTCCATGGGTTATTGATACTGGAATTGTGTTCCATGTTTTATCGATACTGGAATTGTGTTGCATGGGTTATTGATGCTGGAACTGTATTCCACGGGTTATTTTTATTTTTTTTATTTTTATTTTTTATAATCATGTTGCCTCAAGCAAGGCATTTTACTGCCACTGTTGTGCAGGGGGTTACATAGGAGGAATGTTATGAGAAGGAGTGAGAGGTTGCAGGGGGTGTCAGGAAGAGAGTAGGGGAAGGAAGAGAATACTGATGAGAGTGGAGTGGACGGAGAAAAAAGCATGAGAGAGAGGATGTAAGTTAGTGAGACAGGAGATGACTACTGACTTTACATTTAAATTCTTGGAGATTATAGCTGTCGGCAAAGCAAGCATGCAGAAGGGAATTCCACAGGCAGCAAATGCAAGGAAAGAAGTTACTGGAGTAGAATTTGCGTTTACAATTTATTGCTTTCACAGTAAAAGGGTGGGACCTAGTTGCTAATTTTGTGACTCGAGGAAATTCATATATAGGGGGTACCAGTGAGCTAAGTTCATCAAAGCAGAAGCCGTGAAAGTATTTCTAGAAGAGACACAGGGAAGTCACACTGCATCGGTGAGAAAGCGACTGTATCCTAGCTGCAAAGTTGGGATCAATCACATGACAGATTCTCCGTTGGATTTAGTTGAGGACACCTAAGTAGACAGCAGGAGCACACGACCAGATATGGCTGCAATATTCAATGCTTGGGTGGATGCTAGATTTGTATATGTGCAGGATTGTTTTGGACGGGAAAAACTTCCTGGCCCTACACAGAGAACCGACTTTCTTAGCAGTGGATTTAGCTATGGATTCTACACAGTTATTCCACTTGAGGTCTGATATGAGAGTTAATCCGAGGAGACGCAGTGTTTTACTTTCAGGGAGAGAAGCCTGATCCATGTTAATGGGCAGAAGGAACAATTATCTGTGGTGGTTATTAGATAGCAGTTTCATTTTGGAAGCATTAAAATTTATGAGCCATTTCTTTACCCCAGTCTACCATGGATTGGAAGTCCTTTTCAAGCTTGGCAGTGAGGTTTGCTTTGTCAGCCTCAGCAGATTTTGATAGAGATGAGAGTAAATCGTAGTGTCATCAGCATATCTGCCCACTTTTTTTTTTTTTTTTTTTTTTTATAAGCGTTTCACCCCGAGCAAGGCATGTCACTGCCACTACTGTGCAGGGGGCTACGTAGAGTGGAGAAAGGCTGGTTAAATATAGGAAATAACAGAGGGTGGGTGATAGGCGGGTGAGGATACCGAGAATGAGGGTTGGGTAGATGAGAGTGTTGTGAGAATAGTTGGGAGTTAGTGTGATAGGAGGTGTCTATTGACCCTACATTTAAACACCTGGAGATTGTAACTGTCGGGAAAGCAGACTTGTGGAAGGGAGTTCCACAGGCGGGAAGCGCGAGAAAAGAAGCTGTTGGAGTAGAATTTACGGTTACATCTTATTTGTTTAACTGTAAAAGGGTGGGACCTAGTTGCTAATCTAGTATCTCGTGTAAATTCGTGCTTGGGCGGCACCAGTGATCTAAGCTCATCGGAGCAGAAGCCATGAAAGTACTTGTAGAAGAGGCACTTGGGATCTTTATTGAGACTGAAATTGTATTCTATGGGTTATTGATGCTTGCAAGTTTGAAATCACAGTTGATGAGAATGAAATTGCTTGTGTAGCATAAGTTGTGCTAAATAGTTGAATATTTCTTTTCTATTTATCAACATTTTCTTTGAAATGAGATTTCTTTCATTTCTAACAGATTGCAATAGTAAGAACAAAAGAAATTTAAAGAATGAAATGATAATGATTCTTCTCAAACTTTTTTTTCCAAATATTTTATTTACAACTACCATTGTATAAAGAGACAACCAAAGTATTATTATTATTGATAGGAAGTTGATCAATTGAAAGTTTGTAGTCTAAAGTTAAAAATAGGCTTGTAACATATTTGTTTTACAGATTGTCAATAATACACATTTGTCTTAAACATGGAAATAATGTTTTATCTTGAATAAGCACTTCATTTTGTTATGACCAACAAATCATTGTTAAGGGTTTTACATGATGAAGATGATTTCTGACAATGGAAGGACTGATGTTTAATATGGCTTAACCAGGAAATTTATCTGATTGATTGGTTAATTTCTGTTTTTATCTTTCTTATTTAGTTTTTTGTTTGTCTATTAATAAATTCCTGTCCACTAACTTAGCTGCTCAATAAAGTAAATGTATATCTTTGTCTATAACCAGTATGTTTGTCTCCAAATATTACAGCCAAATTTCTAGTATTATGAATAAGAAGCTAATCACCAAAGTCATGTGTGCTAAATCTTGTGAGTCAAAATGAGTTAGTGAACAGTAGTCTAAAAATGCACTTGTAAAATCTGTATCTTACATATTGTATATATTTCTTTTAACCAACTCACCCCAAGCAAGGATATAATGCCACTAAGATGCAAGGGGCTATGGAGTGAAAGAGAATTAAAAAAGAACAGGTAACCCAATCGTAAATAGGTAACAAGGAATAAACCTCTAATTCTGTTAAAAAAACTGGGGAGGTGTTGAAATGGAGAATTGGTGAACATATCTGCTTGTATTGAGGAAAAAATAGTACGACCTGTGAATTAATAATGGCTTTATAAACTTTTTATCACATTTCTAAATTCATTCACAGGCTGTAACACCAAAAACTTCACACTGCTAAAAATATAAGCCCTGATGAAGGTTATAACAACCAAAACATTATAACATTGGCTACCCCACAATAAATTCATATTTTGTTGATTCTCAAATATTTATTTATTTTTTTCTCATATTTTCGGAATTTATTTTCCATTTCCCTTAATATATATATATATATATATATATATATATTAGAAGTATTACAAACTAATGGGTTAGTGGTCCACTGTAGTGATTTACTTTTTTAAGAGTGCTTGATACATAGTAGAGCATTATATATAGTAATTCTTATTATAAGGGCTTATTATAAAATCATGGTTGACTGCAACACAAGAGCCATTTAGCTTTAGTGCTAACTTATTAGCACCTCATCAAGCAGTGAAATATTTTTTTCTGTTATGAATCATTAAACTTAAAAACAACACAATTGTTACCATATCCAGACAATTAAGTCGGGTGGGAATTTCAGAAAGTTTGTCTCATTTAACCAATAGAAAGCCAGGTTATGATGGATAGGAGGAATTAGATTATAAAGGTAAGTGAGGTGGAGAATTAAAATGACTTGAAAACCCAGACGTTTTTTGGTGTCAGTAATGAAACAGTTAGATACTTCTGTGTTGTACTGTGTCTGCAAAGCTATCATGTGTATTTGTGAAACAGTTACAGAATTTTCTTTAAGTTATTTATCACTTAAAGTAGCGAAATGTTATAAAGAAGAGAAAGTGTTAAAAGTGTCGGATGCAAATCCTATATCATCCAACAATTAACTAAAATGCAAAAAGTAAAATTACACACCCGCAAAATTGGACCAAAATGACTAAAAACATTTTGGAAAAACCCAAAACAAGGCAAATTTCACAAGTCAGTGTGAATAGCAAGATTCTAGCTTCTGATTGGATAGGAAATAGCAAATTAATCTATGACCCTTGTCAATTTTTTCTATTGGTCAAAATACATTTTCACATAGGCTCGTTAAATTTTACTTTAGTCTTTTCATCAGCACAGAGACAATCCTTTTTTATATTGGTCAAAATACATTTTCCGCACAGGCTTGTGAATTCAAAAATAGTGAAGAAAACAGTTATTTTTATTTCATAGTCAACACAGACACAGTAAGAAAACTGCAGGAACTAAACAATATAGTAATGGAAAGGACTAATCATTAATTGTAAGAAAACAAAATGTCAGCAAGAGAAACAACCAAAAAAAGTGAGTTACAAATTATCAAAATCAAGCAACTACAAAAGTTTGAATATATATATATATATATATATATATTAGAAGTATTACAAACTAATGGGTTAGTGGTCCACTGTAGTGATTTACTTTTTTAAGAGTGCTTGATACATAGTAGAGCATTATATATAGAAATTCTTATTATAAGGGCTTATGATAAAATCATGGTTGACTGCAACACAAGAGCCATTTAGCTTTAGTGCTAACTTATTAGCACCTCATCAAGCAGTGAAATATTTTTTTTCTGTTAGGAATCATTAAACTTAAAAACAACACAATTGTTACCATATCCAGACAATTAAGTGGGGTGGGGATTTCAGAAAGTTTGTCTCATTTAACCAATAGAAAGCCATGTTAGGATGGATAGGAGGAATTAGATTATAAAGGTAAGTGAGGTGAAGAATTAAAATGACTTGAAAACCCAGACGTTTTTTGGTGTCAGTAATGAAACAGTTAGATACTTCTGTGTCGTACTGTGTCTGCAAAGCCATCATGTGTATCTGCAAAACAGTTACAGAATTTTCTTTAAGTTATTTATCACTTAAAGTAGCAAAAAGTGATAAAGACAGGAAAGTGTTAAAAGTATAATGTACAGTAAAATTATGTAGTTGACTTAGTGATCTATCCATTAACTGAAACAAATTAATTTACAGAAGATGGGACAATCAATAAATTTATGCTGGTGATAGAACCCCTGTGTTGCAGTAAACTTTGTTTTTATTATAAACACTTATAAAACTTATACTATATATATATATATATATATATAGTCATCCACAGATAGACCTATCCCACTGTATCACAACTTATCAGTATGGTTAGAAATCTAATTGCTTCTAGCCAGGATTGAAACATCAGTCAGTGATTCTACCTCTGACTTATGGCCGCTCAGTAGAGGAAGACAGACTTTATTGTGTTATATACAATGTAAACACATGCTAGTAGCTAAGAGTGTTCAAATTCATTACTGAAAGAACAATGCGTAAATGTGGGAATGGCTATTGTTTTTTTTTAAGCTACCATTCCTCCGTAGTGCTCAATTGGCTTGCAAGAGTGTAAATAGTCATCCGCAGACAGACCTGTTTTGCTGTATCACAGCTCATCAGTATGGTTAGATATCCAATTGCTTCTAGCCAGGATTGAAATCCTACCAAACTGACATTAATCATTTCACCTCAAGAAAGGCAAGACTGCCACTGGTGGCACAGAAGATTACAGTGAGAGAAAAAACAAGATACAGTAGATGTTGAAAAAAGGATAAGAGAAAGATGGGAATCAAGGAGATAGAAGATGGCAATTGACATTGCATTTAAACTTTTGGAGATTGTAGCTATCAGGTAAGCAAGCAAATGGAGGGGAATTCCACAGACGGGAAGTGCAAGAGTAGAAGAGATGGTTACATGTAAATACCATATTTGATAGCATATAAGGTGCACTTTTTTTTACTAAAATATCTTTTAAAATTCTTCTGCATCTTATATGCCGGTTTAAAATTTGCAATAGTTGGCTGAAATTAAGTATCCAGCAACTTCTATTAACTTAAACTTTAGAGTAAATTTTATATACCTATTGCCATTATTTAGAATGTTATTATGCAGATTAAAAGTGTTATCATTGATAATATTTACTATATAATTTCATCACATTTAATTTAGTACATTATTTTGCTAAAATTATTTGCAATACATTCAATTTATATATTTGTAAAATTAATATTCCATTAATATTTTTCTTGTAATAACTTCCAATTGCATTGGTATAAATACACTCAGAATTTTTATATCTTAATTATTCCACAAAGAAAAGACATTTACAAGACACAGGTTGTAAAGATCATATAAAGGAAAATTTTTGGCTAAATTTTACCCTTTTCAACAGCAAGAAAAGGTTAAGCTACACTGTTACATACAAGCTTCATGCAATAAACTATGCTAAAGAGCATGGAAATAGAGGAGCTGCAAGATATTTTGGTCCTCTGACTACAGAAAAAATTATACGTTCATGGTGATTGCAGGAAAATAACCTATGGCAGTGAAGATAAGTAAACTATAAACTTCACCACCCAGCTCCACATTGTCCTGAAATTGAAGAGGAAATTAAAATGTGGTTTGTAGATGAGAGGGGTAGAAATGATAATGATTCTTCTCAAACTTTTTTTTCCAAATATTTTATTTACAACTACCATTGTATAAAGAGACAACCAAAGTATTATTATTATTGATAGGAAGTTGATCAATTGAAAGTTTGTAGTCTAAAGTTAAAAATAGGCTTGTAACATATTTGTTTTACAGATTGTCAATAATACACATTTGTCTTAAACATGGAAATAATGTTTTATCTTGAATAAGCACTTCATTTTGTTATGACCAACAAATCATTGTTAAGGGTTTTACATGATGAAGATGATTTCTGACAATGGAAGGACTGATGTTTAATATGGCTTAACCAGGAAATTTATCTGATTGATTGGTTAATTTCTGTTTTTATCTTTCTTATTTAGTTTTTTGTTTGTCTATTAATAAATTCCTGTCCACTAACTTAGCTGCTCAATAAAGTAAATGTATATCTTTGTCTATAACCAGTATGTTTGTCTCCAAATATTACCTGAAATTGAAGAGGAAATTAAAATGTGGTTTGTAGATGAGAGGGGTACAGGCAGAATTGTTACTATGAAAATGATTAGGAAAATGGCTTGAAGATTAGTGAATGATTAGGGAATTCAAAACTTTATAGGAACAGAATGATGGTGTTATTGTTTTTTTGTCAACGTATAGAAAAACATCAACTGTGCAGAGAATGCCAACTGACTATGATGACACAATGATAGTTACATAAATTTGTTATACATGCATGAAAAAAATCTTCTTTTGAACCAGGCCAGATAGAAAATATGTCCCACTAACATTTGATGTTCCATCTAACAAAACTGCAAGTATTAAAGAATCCAAGACTATTACAATAAAACCACAAATCATGATAAGACCCATTATATGGTCATTCTTGCATGTTGCACTGAAGGCACAAAACTTCCTCCTTTGTTGATTTTTAAGAGGAAAACTATACTGAAAGATAAAATACCAAAAGGTGTGCATGTTAATGTACATCCAAAAGGCTTGATGGACGAAGCTGGTCTACAGTTATAGCTACAAGTTGTATGGAGAAGACGTACTGGTGGACTACTACAAAAGCCCTACTTTCCTGGTTTGGAATCAGTTCCAAGTGCATTGGAATAAATACATTAAAAATGAAATGGCAGAATTGAAGACAGAAATAGCAGTTATTTCTGGTGGACTAATGAGTCAATTGCAACCTCTAGATGTGTCTTTGAATAGACCATTCAAGCAAAACATGAAGGAGCAATGGAACAAATAGAAGGCAATGCCTTATCATGACCTTACACTTACATGAAGAATAAAAAGACACAGTATTACACAAGACAGTAAATGAGTGAAGTAATTTTGAGATAATATTAGACCAGAAATTGTTGTGAAATTTTTTAAAAAGTGTGGCATTAGCAATGCTCTCAATAGAGCATAATGCATTATTTTACAACAATGATAGTCATATTGAAAATGAGTATTATAGTTTTGATAACAAAGAAGATAAATTTTATGGATTTGATGATTAATAAAATTTTAATGGTAATTGTACTGTTTTTCTCAATTGTAATAATTGCGTGATTTTTATTTTGTTTTCTTACCTTTGGATATAATAAAGATTTATAAGCTCATGTTCTTTTTTTCCAATTATTTTTCATTTAATTATAATCATGGCTCATTTAACCAAAATGGTACCTCATAAATATAGCCTAGGCTGAACCATTTACTACTAATTTTACTAATTTTACTAATTAATAATTTTTTCTTGATTTGCCTGAAATTGGGGTGCCTGTTATACACATATGCATTGTATATGCTATCAAATATGGTATTTTGATGGTAAAATAACATTGATGCTAATATAGTAGCACATATAAATATATGTGGTCTGGGCACCAGGGAATAAAAAGCTCATTAGAGCAGTAGCCATGAAAATATTTATATAAAAGATAGAGGGAAGCCACATCACGTCTGTGAGGAAGTGTCTCAAGGCAGGTTACTAAGTCAGGATTGATTTCATTGCAGATCCTTCTTTGCATTTCGTCAAGAACTTCAAGATGTATAGCAGGAGCAATCAATTGAACTGAAACTTTGGGAAATGGTCCTGCACATCACGTCTGTGAGGAAATGTCTCAAGGCAGGTTACTAAGTCAGGATTGATGCCAATATAGTAGCACATATAAATATATGTGGTCTGGGCACCAGGGAAAAAAAAGCTCATTAGAGCAGTAGCCATGAAAATATTTATATAAAAGATAGAGGGAAGCCACATCACGTCTGTGAGGAAGTGTCTCAAGGAAGGTTACTAAGTCAGGATCGATTTCATTGCAGATCCTTCTTTGCATTTCATCAAGAACCTCAAGATGTATAGCAGGAGCAATCAATTGAACTGAAACTTTGGGAAATGATCCTGCACAGACTGAAGTGTAAATCAATCAAGTTTCTTAAAAATAACTGGACTTTTGTAAGATTTATTACAATATTTATGGGGTCTGTTTTTTGGAGGTCACCCTGTATACACCATTTAGATAAACAAATATTAAATTCTTTAAAAATAGATTCAATAAATGTTGGCAATGTAACATAAAGTTTAACATGTTTATACTTGACAATATTGTTATTAGTATGTCCTTGAAGTACTTTTATGTTCTTTTTTAATTAGTGTGTTATCAGTAATGGGGTCCTATAGCTTTGGGTGCCAAGCAGTATATGAGAAGAAAAAACTCTGAATTCAATTTAGTCTGGAAAGAGTTGGGTTCCGTCAGGCCATGTTGCCCAAGACAAACCACTTCTGCTATAGCTACAGTACATGAGGTGGCCCTATGTCACTTTCTTGTTTAAAAGATTGCAGCTAAAAATAAAATTTGAATGCAATATTTTAAATAAAAGAAATGTCTTATTTTTACTTCACTAGAATATCTTGTCCTTGACTTTTCCAGGTTTAATAACTTGTCCAGTTTTTTCCAGGTTTAATATAATCTTAAGAATATTACTTTTCATGTGCATATTTTTCCATGTCATTATATAATATTTTGATTATATTACATGCTATTATATTTTATCATATAAAATTATATATTGTATTTTTTTATTCATTTTTACTTTATTGTATTATATAATATAATATTTTCATTATATTATTAAATTTTACTTTTAGGACATTATATTGTTATTTTATTATATCATTTTTATGTTATATTATCTTATTATATTATAATAAGATATTATATAATTTGTATTATATAATATTATTTCTTGACTTTATTATATTTCATTTTTTATTATTAGATAATATTTTATTTTTATTGAATTATATGATATTTTATGCAGAAAACTTTTGGGGGAAGACAGTTCTCATGATTTAAACTTGCTTCAAAAATTGGTGCATTGAACTGGATGAAACTTGCCCAAATCTAATCTGGTTTCCATTGCAACAATCAATAAAACTGTCAAGAAATTCTGCAGATCAAAAATCAGTCAGAGGAAAGAAGCAGAGGCAGAAGGAAGAGTCTAAGAAAAATTCTTGACCAATTTTTATGAGTTCACAAGATTTCATGTCTTTAATTTACCTCTGGGAATTCATGTATAAATTGATCAGTATTGATCAAAATTCTTGAATTGAATTAATGTTAAACGAGTTTCAAATTGAATTTTAAAAAAGTTAAGAATATTTCCATTTGTATTTATATTTTTGTCAAATTAATTTATTGACTTTAAATATTCAATATTAATTACATGGAAACTAATTTAAAAAAAATAGAGTGAAATTGATTCCAAAGAAATTCAAAATCCAAATGAAGTCACATTATCTTTGTATATCTCAATGATTGCAATGACATATATATATATATATATAATGTCTGCTATATATATACAACATGATGTCTACTCCTGACTCTATGTTTGTTGATAATCAATATAACCAATGATGTATTTTTCATAAATTACATAAATTTTTGACTAAACCACAATGAAAGAAAGGGAGTCAGCTGGAGTTGATTAGAAAAACACACCTAGGGTGATTTTTTAATATCTCAGTATGTATATGCATCATAAAAGAATATTGTAAATGAAGGTGACTTTTTCCATCCAAAGAATTATATACAATCTTTCCTTATGAACACAAGTCCAGGTGGTATTGTGCTTAGCAGCTTGAAAATGTCAAATCAGTGAGCTGAGTTGGAATTCTAACCAAGTTTCTTCCATTCATTTTCACACAAATATGCATGCAAAAGGTGTGAATTCATCTCTTCTAATTATAACTTTGTGTTAAATAAAAAACCAAACTGGATTTTTCAGCCTTAGTTGGAAAACAGTCTAAGAGTAATTTGGATTTAAAACCGGTTGGGGTTAGCAACTACCTCCCGCAAAAATGTATTTACTATAAAAGCTACAGCAGCAATACCTAGTATGTTAAGACCCTGGCCACACACTCCACAGGGAAGTTATGATAATGATAATGGTAATATTAACTGTTTTCCTACAAGGAAGCATTTGATATTTATTGATCAAGCAGCCAGTACTACTTTTGGTCGAAGTTTATAAAATCTTTCTCTTAAAACAATTATTTAGGAAAAAAGTTTTTCAAGTCCATTACTTGTTATTCTTCTTTCCTGTATTGATAGGGGTTCTCTTCCTAACCTTTTGTTTAGAGTAGTGTGAAATGTTAACATTTTAATTATTTCATTATTTTTCCATCAAGTTGCATGTAATTTCCACTTTAGTTGTTGTTTTTGGTAGTTCTTAAGTGCTTATGGTTTTTATTATTTGGTACAGTTCTTTGTTCGTGCCAGTCCATAATGTTCAAAGAAGGATGATCTTTGCTAAAACCTTCAGACTTTACTCACTCTAAGCTATTTTTCACCATTGATCTTAAGAAAACGTTGTATACAGTTGATAGCTTAGATCATTCTGAACAGGTTTGTCACAATTTGGTGATATCATAGCAGAAAAATAGGTCTTATATGTCATCAAATATGGTAATATCGTGACATAAAAAGTTGGTTTTACATGACATCAAGTATGATTATATTATAGCACAAAAATGTATTGTTCTAACTGACACATCACTCAATAAATTCCTAACCTGACATATAGATAGTAAATTAATAAAAAATTCATGTAATTTTTATGAAGTACTAAACTTCAAATGGCACATGACAAAATTTGGGCCCAACTGGATTATTAGTTTACAAATTACACTTATTTAAGTGAAGCTACTGTTGAAAATTTTCAAAACAATGGAAAAATCTGAATTTTGTTTGTTGATAAAGTATTGCTTTCTTATGGGAAAAATTATTGTTCAAGTAAAACAATGGTTTGATAAGTGTTATTTTTCTGTAGAATACAAAGAACTGTACCAAATTTGAATTGGAAACAATGGTTAAAAGGTGGTATGCTGACTTTCAACACAGTCGTACAGACACAAATTATTCGGACTGCACAGATCATCCAAATTTAACAGTTGTCCTGGAAAACACCAAAAAAATCCACAAACTCGTTTTGGCCAATTGTAAATTGAATTTGCATGAGATAGCAGAGGAGTTGAACATATCAGAAGGCAGTCTATTCACCATTTTGCATTAACATTTGTCAATGTGAAAGCTGTGTTCAATGTTGGTGCTGTGTTTGCTCACAGTCGATCAAAAACAGCAACACATCAACAGTTCAGAGATTTGTTTGCAACTATTTCAATGCAACAAGAAGTTTTTGCATAAATATGTGATAATGGATGAAACATGGATCTATCACTTCACTTTGGAGTCAAATTGGCAGTCAGCTGAGTGAACAACAGAGGTGAAAGCCATCCAAAGCGACCAAAAATGCAAACATCAGTAGGCAAGGTTTTGGCCTCCATATTTTGGAATGCGCAAGGTATTTTGTTTATCAATTACCTTGAGAAAGGAAGAACCATCTATAGTGAATAATATATAACATTACTGGTGCATTTGAATGAGGAGTTTGCCAAAAAACAGCCACAAATGAAAAAGAAAAAAGTGATCTTTCACCAAGGCAACATACTATGTCACAAGTCGATTGCATCAATGACAAAACTACATAAATTGCACTTTGAATTGCTTGTGCATCCACCCTATTCTGCAGATCTAGCACCCAGCGACTACTTGGGTTCTATAGCCTTGGTTGGCAACCAGTCTACCACAGGAAGTAATGGGAACCTGTGGGATAATTTCCTGCCCAGTCAGTCATGTCTCTTTCGAGACATGATCGCCCAAGCGTGTTTCACGTATGGCACTTAACTGACTGACTGACACATGCTTTGAGTCCAAAGTTGACTGTCTTCAGGTGAATAAACCTGTGACTTTACATATCGAGATCCATTTGTTTTACTGACGGTTAAAAATACCGTGTATGTATAGATAAGTTGTTAATGAGCAGATCAGAAAGTTCATATGCATGCAACAAAACCAAGTTTTGTGTGATTATAGTACTATATGAGATGGTAAAAAATTCTCTATTTCCACTTTTAGTGTTATGGTATAACTATATTTATTTTACATATAGGATCCACTTTTGTGTTATTACATTAGCATATTTGATGGTTTATAAAATTGACATTTTCATGATATAATATTACCATATTTGATAGCATGTGTGGTCATATTTTTATCTCTATGATATTACCATATTTATTGAAAAATAAAAAATCACTTCTTGTGCTATAATACTACAGTTTACAATATTTTATTTAATCTATACTGAAACTTGTATATACGTTTAGATATGTTGACTAAATAGAAAGATCCAAGAACACATTTTTTCAAGTATGACTGAAAGACCTCAAGTAACAGCATAAGTAATGTAAGGTTAACCTCGAGTCACCAGAACTTATTAAAGAGCACAGCATGTCATTTGCAGCAAAAAGCTATGGAGTAAGTAATGAAGTACAAATGTCTTTTGGCTTCACAACTAGGAGTACAAACAAATGTCTTTTGGCTTCACAACTAGGAGTACAAACAAATGTCTTTTGGCTTCACAACTAGGAGTACAAACAAAGTGAAAATTAACTTCCAAGTTCAATGGGGATTACTGAAAGTTAACTTTGTTTATTATCTGTATTCTTTGAGTTATATTGATACAAGGAGTAATTGGCTAGAAAATGTAATTTAGGGAGTACTGACCACCTTGAAGAGCTGAAGAGATTAATTTTAGATAAAAAAAACATTTTCTTCTACAAATTAACAAAGTAAATGGGCTAAAATGCTTTTTCTGTGCAACACTGAAAAAAGTTGTCAAACAATATTCACAATTGATCAGTATCAACAAGAACCACCTGACCTGAGCCTGCAATCACTTTCAAGGACACAACAAAGCCATTCACAGAGCTGAGGCTAGTACATTGATAAAAACATTTTTGGTTTTATAAGTTGAACATAAGTACAAATGTTATTTTTCAAATATATTGATTTTTCTGTAGAATATCTGTTTATCTTTAAGTATTTGTCTATATTTCTTAGATGAGGCAGGATTTACACTATTTACATTATTCAAACTATTGTCCTCATATTTATTGTCATGTTTACCACATTTCAGTTCTAATGAGGTCTTCCAGTTTCACAGTGTATTCTTTTTTGTCTTTAAAGAGTCAGTGCTGAACAAGAGTCTCAACTTTGCAACAACTATCAGAGAAATACCATACTTAGACATCATTGCCCAAGTCAAGAAAATAGCATGAAACATCACTCAGGCTCAAGTGGATGAGCTAAGATGAAAAGTGAGACAGAAATTGGAAAAAGCCAAGCTACTCAAACCAAGCATCACAAAAGAGGAGGCGGGCCCTCAGGACCCTACAGAGGAATGGAAACATCATCATACTACCAGCTAACAAAGTCAATGCAACTGCAGTAATGGACAAAACATTGGTAAACTTGAAGAACTCATCTGAGCTAAAACATCATAAACATGGTAATAAAGATGAGGACAATTGTCCAAAGAGTGTAAATACTGTTTATCTTTATATTATTATTTGTTCTGAAATATTTGGAAAAAATACATTCAAGGAGGGGCCAAAAATTTCTCAGCCAAACCCACTTTCCAAACTTTTCTGTTCTTTTTCTATGTGCTATGTTTCTTCAACAACCAGATGACCATGGCTCACCACAACTTCCAATTCTTTGTAGCTCTTTACAATGTTTGTCATTTTTACTTTCTCTCTCTTCCCTGTTTTGCTATCCCTTTAGTAAGTACTTACTATTTCACCTCTCCCCTTCTTGCTATCAATATATCCTGTGAGTGTCAGATTGTTAAATATTCATTGGATGATATTTTTGAGCAGCATGAAATTTTTGGCACTGAAGTGTATTTGCGCTTGGTGACGCAGATATTTTGAAATTTGAGTGAAATGTATTTTGTTGAAAAATGTCAGCCAGGTACACAAAAGGGAAAACATTTTCAGATTTTTATTTTTATTTTCTCTACAAAGGTCAGATGCCAACTCTTGCCCCAGATTCAGGTTTGTACCGGAACACAGCTGTCAATGGTGTGGAAGTGATGTCAAACTGACAGAAATTTTTTAGTAGTTTAATTTTAATTTTGATTTTATGAGAGTCTAAGTTCACCCGTCAAAGTGGACAGTTGTCCTAAAACTGGGATCTTCCTGATGTATAGTGGGGTGCTGACAACTTTGACCAAAAGAACCTCTTACTCCATCACATATCACTGAAGATGTCTTAAAAAAGTAAAAATAAAATATTATATTATATTTACATATGGGTCCAGTCTATTGCTTTCGACAAGCATTTGTTGCAGGTTGTATTTGTTGTTGCTGACAAGGATGATGAAAGAGACAAAGAAAATTAAGAAGATTATACAAAATTGATTACAGTGAAGATCGAGTTGAGTGATCTACCAACTAAAATGATTTATGAAATATGGAATATGACTTGAAAAGTTTTATCATCACCCAAGAAATTTGAGAATAATCACAGATTCCAGTTGTAGTGAAGTTGTGCAGAAGTTTGAGTAGTATAGTCATCAATTTGTCATTTTATCAGTATCATGGACCCAGAATCGAATTGCAAAAATATCATTATCGTCATCGGGAAACGTGGTTTATAGCAAGATTTTCTAACCCTTCTTTCCTCCTTAAATTTCCTAGAAATTTCAGTTTTCCCTTTCTGATTCTAAATGTCCCTTTTGTTCTCATTTTCCTTAAAACTTTCTTGTTGCTTACAGGCTTTATCCATGCTATTCTAAATATACTTCTCTAGAATGACGTCTCTGTTGATTAATGTCTCCTTTTCATCTGTGGGGAAATTGTCAGCATTCACTGCCATATAGAAGGATTTATATCACAACACTTTTCTTTGTTTGTAATGATATTTTCCTGTTTATTAATACATTGTTGCCTTCAGATTTCTGCATCAAATTTTCTATGTCACATTTTCTGTCATCTTCCCAAATTTTTTAACTTTGAAAACAAAAAAAAGGAGTCCTGGATTGCTATGCGATATCTGTCCTTCAATATGGCAGTGAATGCTGGGCAAGTTCATCAAAGATGAAGGAAAGATGTGCAGTAACTAAAAGATGATTCTACAGAAGGATGCTGAAGATATCATGGACTGAACATGTGAGCAATGACAAGGTTTTGAAGAGGATGGAAATGAAAAGAAAACTTATACTTAATACCAGGAAAAAACAGCTGAAGTTTCTGGGACATGTAATGAGGTAGGAGGGCTTGGAGAATCTGATACTCACTAGACAGATAGAGGGAAAGAGAGGCAGAGAAAGCAACTAATGACATACTTGATGGGTTTGAGCAAATGAATGACAGAGCAGGGTTTGTGAGGGGTAACAAGACAAAGGGTGTTAAGCGTTATAAGGGATAGGGAGATGTGGAAGACTGCAATTGTTCTTGTTCTGAAGAGACAGAGCACATAGAAAAAGACACTTGTCTGGTTTTGACATATGCAATTTGTAGTGCACATCTTTAGTTTTTGGCTCTTGCTGACAATCATACTGCCTTTATAAAATTGATGGTTAAACCTCTATTTTTTCTTTTTTACTATTTTGTCTAGGAGTTCATGGAGTTTCCTTTTTTGTGTCTGTCATCAACATGGTGTCATTTATATATCATGTGTTGTTAAATTTGGGGAAGTAGGCCATGCCAAGAAATTTTCAAAACAACCTTGAGAGAGAGAGAGAGAGAGAGAGAGAGAGACAGAAAAGAATTATATGCATAATTGTATCAGACTTGAAAAATCTTCATAGTTAATTTTTTAAGTCTTAACCCTAAAAAATATAAGACACCATTAAAAAAAATAGAAATACAATCAAACTGATTTATAGCTGTACTAGTAATTTAAAAAAATACGTAAAGAAACAAAAGCCAGAATCTTATATAGCAACATACATTAATAAGGAATGTAACTGTAGGGACAAAAATAAATGCCCAGCTCAAGGACTTTGTAATACAAAAGGGGTTATTTACAAAGCAAAAGTACATGGCTTAAATGGTCAAAACAAAACATATTTGGGATCAACCAAAGACACTTTTAAGGCTAGGTGGAATAACCATAGTTTTAACTGCATTTTAACTAGAAAACTTAAAAATTGTACAAAATTGGCTAGTAACATGTGGAGATTGAAATTAAAGTATAGAAAAGACCCCAACATAATGTGGAGTATAATAAAAACAGCCAAACTTACAATGGCAGTAAAATATGTAGACTGTGGCAGAAAGAAAAGTTGGCTATTATGTTATTCCCAAACAAAAATGAATTACTAAATGAAAGAACAGAACTTTTGACCAAGTGTAACCATACCAACAAATACCTATTAGGATCATACAATCATGGATGTAAATTTTCTAATTTTGAAAATTGTGCATTCATAAACAATCCCTGTTACATGAAAATTTTTAACAAAACAGTAAAATCAGTTATTTTAAATTGCCTGAAGACACCGAAAGGTAGAAATTTAGATAGCAAAATAACTCGTTTGCAAATTTTATTTATATATTTATTTATTTATATATATATATATGCATACTAATAATAATAAATACATATTTGTTCTTTGCCATTTAGTGTAACTCTGAGTTTCATATATGTGGCAATCATCAGGGACAAATTGTAATTAAAAGAAATGACAAGAGAAAAAACATTTTATGTCAGGGCTTTTCATTCCATGAAGAACTTTGACAAAGCAAGAATAGATATTTTAGTTACTAACCTGTATTTATACATAGAATTAATGTAGATAGAAATAACATTGGTTCCATACATAAATACAGATTTCTAAATAAATGTTCTGCTCTTGCCTTGATAAAGTTCCTTGATAAAGACAAAATGAGTTAGCATAAAATGTTTTCCTATTGACATTTATTGTATTAATATTGACTTTACAGTTACATTTTATTCGTATCTGAATATTTACACACACACACACACACACACATACACACACACACACACACACACACACATATATATATATATTGAGTATGTAGACAACAATCTCTCTTTTATGCAAGTTTCATTAAAAATGAGAGACAAAATGCTAAGGTAAATCTTTTTTACATAATTTTATGTAAAATTACATGAAAAATTATATAAAACCTAACTATAGCACTTTGTCTATAATTTTTAATGAAACTTGCATATATATATATATATATATATATAGTCATCCACACACAAGCCTGTTTTACCGTAATACAGCTCATCAGTTTGGCTAGACATCCACTTGCTTCCAGCCAGGATATATACTAGCTGTATAGCTTAGCATTGCCCAGGGTTTATAAGTGGTTATGTTGAAATGGTAAGGTCAACTGGTTATTCAGAAAGCTCCAGTATGAGATTGCTGTGATGTGTAAGTTTAAAAATATGCTAAGTAAATATTGGTTTTTGTTGTATTTGTAAAACAGGATTCATACTTAGTTAATTTTGCCAACAAATGGAAGTGATGTATGCATGATTGAAATAATGGGGTTGGGTGTTATGGGAGCCTGTAATGTGATGCAATGATGTTTTGACACAGAAGAAGTAGATGCATTCTCCCTGCAATGACTGAAGGGTTGACACCTAGTAAAAAAATGTAAAATTCTAATGGCATCTGATAAGGTAGAAGTTACAAAAAAGACCCAATTAAGCATTTTGAGAAATAAATGATGACAAAAAGCAATATTTTCCTTTAACTTTTGCCACATGTTTGTTTGCATATTAAGGCATTGATCCTTGATCTATCAGTGACTCAATTTTGGTTAAGTTTAAGTGAAATGTCTTAGAGAAATGCATAAAAGTGCACAGACCACCTAAAATTATGTTTGTCATTGATTTTTGACAAACCCTATAGATTTATTTGAAAGATTTCTGTGTACATCAAAGGTTCAGACCATGATCTACAAGTTACCAGATTTTGGTTAAATTAGCATGAGGCATCTAGGAGGAGAAGAGTTTGTAAATTCTAAGCATTTTGGTGATTTCTGCCGTACACCATAAATTGATTTGAAAAATTTTTGCGGACATCAACGGTTCATGTCATGATCAACAAGTGACTCAATCTTTGTTGAAATTGAATCAATGGTTTTGGAGAAGTAGGATTTGTCAGAATGGGGACACACAAACATACAGACAGACATATACATTTTTATATATATAGATAAGTTGACCAAAAATGAAGAGAAACATTACACATATCCAGTCATGCATAAAATAAAATCCATCCTTGATAATAGCCAAACATATAGCTGAAAGTACTTGAAAAAAACAAAATATTTGGACAATTTTTGTATAATTTATGTCCCGAAAAGAAAAAAATCATAGTATCACACAAAAATTACATAAAATCTTAACCATAATACCTTGCCTGTCATTTTTAATGAAGCCTGTATAAATATATATATATATATATATATATAGTAATATCACAAAGAAATGAACATGGAATCTACTTAACCAATGACAACAAATAACACAGAATTAAAACACAAAAACAGCTCCACACTGACACATTATCTAAATTCACATTTATGTTTAAGCTTTATTAAAATTCTAATCATCACTTTTTAGAACAATAAACATTGCCAAAAAGTGAACATAGTTTAAATAATAACAGTGCCAAGGGAAAGACCATCCTTTCCACACACAGTTATTTTGTGTGTATGACGGTTAAAGACTTTCTTTAATCTTTTATTGAATTTCAGCAAGACAGTGATCACTTTAATATTTTAAATCTTATAATTTTAAAATTTTACGACATGAAATTTTTGCCTTCTGTTTTTTAATATTCTTTTAGAGTGTTTTTCAAAACACTTTTTTGAAATATTTGAAAATACTATCACCACTTTGATTATCTTTTTTAAATTCATGTTATCATAGCTCTCCACAATTTCCTATCTCTCATAACACTTAGAAGTGTTTCTCCCTTTACCAAGCCACTCACCTACTGTTCTGCATATCTATTCACACAAGCTCATCAAGTTGGTAGCCTTACTGCCCTCACCTACTCTTTCTCTCACTCTCTCCCTCTGTGAGAATTAAACTTTCCAAGCCTTCTTTTCTTATTTAGGAATTTCATTTATCTTTTTTGATTCTAAGTATACAGTGGCATTTCTGCCTTGCTTGGGGTGAAATGATTGTGAAAAAAATAATCCAGGACATATACTTGGAGGAAACCACCTGCATATGGATATAAAATGAACTGAATGTGTACGCAAAAATAGAAAGTGGGTGTCGTAGTAAATGATCTCTACTCCCTGCACCCCTACCTTTACTGTAATGGAAAGTCCCGAATACGACCATAAAAGCTAGGCAAGAATTATCTTTTTGTTCTTGTATGTTCAATTAAAGCAGAATAAAGCTTATTAGAAGTTGAATCTGAGCCTATGTTCTTATTACAGTGTTGAAAGACAAGGACGTGTTTTCTATCCAGAGCTGTTCGACCAATACATTAAGGCTATCATAAAGGACCTGGAGATCCTACCTTTCTTACATAAAAATTTTGAATTTTCTTAAGTTTTAATTACATTTTAACAGAACATCTATTTAAACTCCTTGATACTACTAATTTTTTTATTTCTAATCATTAATCGCTTGAAAGACATAAAATATCAATATGTATGCTTGTAGCACATCATATTTTACACAGTGTATAGATAAGACACAATGATCCAAACAGAAAATAATCCTTTCATTTTTGATGGGTACAATGCTATTTAAGAGAAAGTAATTTTAATTTTCAATACTGAAAGCTTTTCAGATCAACTGAATAATTTTTAATCAAAGAAAATTTGAAAGCTAACAGCAAATTCAGGTAACTTTAAATTAAAGATAGCAAATTTTTAGCATTGTGTAGCTTCCAGTGTAGTTTTAGTTTGTAAAGTAATTTTATGACAAATAGATAAAAATAAGTCATGAATTTCTTTTGGGAGTAATATTATTTAATTTGAAAATTCTTTTCTTTTTTAATACTTTCCTATTATTTCCTTAAAGTCAAGCAGAAAAAATGAGTTGTTAAGAATTTGCTTAAATACATACAGGAAGGCAAACATGAAACATTTAAGCTTTAATTTCTTCTTGCTTGATCCCAAAATTCACCTTTAGCTGACACTAAATTTGATTGGTTGATTGAACCATTGGCTCATCAAGAACAGCAACCAATCAGAAAGCATCTTTTGATCCTGTTTTGAGGAAAAGCTCTTTAATAATGAAATCAAACAAACCGGATATTTTTGTTATGAAGATACTAGAGCCAGCAGCCTGAAAAATATGAAAAATGAATATAGAAAAAAAAAAATACTTAGGCTTAAAAAAAAATGAGCTCAAACCAAATGAAAAAAGAAAAACAAAATTTTTCATGATTTTGTTTTTAAGTTAATGTCTAAATTTAACATTATATGGATTCATAATGGTATGTTTGTTTATATTTGGTGTATTTATATCATAATAGATATTTCAACAATTTCAAATTCATTTTTAATAAATCTGTATATATTTGCTGACTTATAAATAGATATTCAAGAGTGAATCAAAAAGTTCATAACCAGAAATGTCAAATTTTGATCTGCAATTTTCTGTGTATATTTTATCTATGTGATTAATGTTTACCATTTAATTAAGTAGACTGACAAAGAAGAAAATTATGTTTTAAAATAAATTATTTTGTGCATAATAAATGCTTGTTTTCATTAAGCTGTAGACTTCTTGATGAACCTACACACACACACACACACACACACGCACACACATACATATACATATATGAAGATATATGCACAAAGGTGGATTTATTGTTGTGCATGTAGGCACACACATGCACACATATACTCAATTCCCACAAGATAACATCATATAAATAGTCAAACTGAAATGTTTATATAAGTGTGTAATTTGTTTTAGGTTCTTCTTAAATACACTTTAATATACAGTCCTTTCAACTCACTAAAGGTGATGTCATATAAACAGTCAAACTGAAATATTTATGTATAAAATAAACACATAATTAAAATTTTTATGTGTAAAACTAAACACATAAAAATTTCAGTTCATATGACGCCACTTTAAGTTAAGGGGCTATATACTGAAGTGGGTTTAATATATATATATATATATATATATATATATATATATATATATATTCACACCCTTAAATATATCTGTTGTGGACCCAGAATGGGTCCAGAAGAAAACTCGAAATTGGGGATTAGTGAAACATATATGTTAAACGGAAAACAAATACAAGAGTGTTACACATCAGTCTGACTGCCAAGTATTAGACTGAGGTGACTCAACCCAACTCAACTCCACCCCGAGAGGCATATTTTCCAATATTCATGATTAATAGGAAGAGTTCATTATAGTCCAAAAAGGGTATGTCCCATAACAATATCTTAAATAGATTATTCACACTCTTAAATATATCTAAAATTATCTCAATTTGTTCACAATATGTAATAGACTATAACCCTACCCCTTTTAGTTCATAATATATACCTTAAACCTAACGTTTCTTATCTGTTACATTCTGTTTATGCTTACTTTTTAAAATAAATAATTTTGCTTTACATCTATTTCCTTAAAATAATATTGTGTTTTTATATTAACAACACCCTTTGAGACAAATATTTTATTGCTTTAATTTCAGTCTTGTTGCATCTCAAACAATATATTGGCCACATATATGTTCAGAACAATGGGCACTTTCTTCCTCCTGCCATCATTACACTTGAATGTCTCAATATTCATTGGTCTAAACCCACAAATCTTCTAAGCTATAATAACCTTTAACCCCACTACATTCAACTAATATTGGTGGTGTTTTTTCATTAATTTTTAAAAATTTTTATTATGAATTTCTTTATCAATATATATATATATAGTGTATTGTAACAAAGTTGTGGAACTAGTAGGTTTTTTACCTGCTGTTCATGCTTTTACTTTTATAAAGAGTGCTCGATACAACATAGAGCATTATATTGTACTAGTTGTTACAATGGTTTATAAATTCATAGTATCACTACACAAAAAACTTTGCGTTTCAAAGCTGCTATACATGCTTCTCACTGGGTGAAAAGTTGAAATGAAAATTAAATGGTGAAAACGGTTTATTTATGGTGATAAATTTTTGTGTCGTGATACTATGAATTTATAAACCATTGTAACAACTAGTACAATATATATATATATATATATATATATATATATATATATATATAACCCTGTAACTGAAGCATGTTTCACTGCCTGATGATGGTGCATTGAGCACCAAAACTTGATAGTTTCTGATTTGTGGTATGTTATTATTATAACAATCATAATGACTATATATCTATAAATGCTATATATGCATTGAGAACTTTATAAAATGTAAATATTAAACTGAGGAATATATATCCATGAATTTAAACCACTTATATTATGTATATATATAGTTGGCCTTACTGCCTAATGAGACCAATATAGTTGAAATCTGGGTAGTAAGTAGGTGGTGAACTTTTCATCTTTAATATATATATATATATATATATGTGTGTGTGTGTGTGTGTGTGTGTGTGTGTGTGTGTATGTGTGTGCGCGTGTGCGTGTGTGTGTGTATGTGTGTGTGTGATAGGGTGAACACTTGATTAATTAGTCTGAATGTTAATATTCATGCTGTAAAACCCAGGTTCCCATTTGACTATGGTAATTTTATCAAGTGAATACAGCAAAACCAAGGTGAATTGAAACTCGAATCTACAATTAAAAATTCCTAGACATTATCCATTGTTCTATTCATGCATTCAAACTTACAGCAACTAGTTTTCTCATGCAGTTTTCAATCTAGGTACTGACCAGGTTCGACATTAATTACAGTGATCATATGGGTATGATGGATCAATTGTTAAGCTGTTTTGAAAGTGATAGTGATAGCAAGAGATCAAATTAATATGGTGGATGTGGCAAGCTCTTGTATATCAGTGAACTTTGACAGTGACATCTTGACAATATGTGACTGAGCATTGTCATGAAGTAGAATTGGGCCTTGTTGATTAATCAATGCTGGTTGAATTTTGCCCAACTGAATGAACATTTCATCTGGTTGCTGGCCATAAACTTCTGCAATAAGGCTCTTGTTAAATTCCAGAATGGTTTAATAAATTACAATAGAAAATCACCATAATCTTCTGTTAGAGTAATTTCCATTTTGAAAAGTGCTTGGTTTATTCATCAAGATCACACCAATGACCAAATCATTTACAATTGTTATAAAGGATCCATTTCTCACCACAAGTCACTATTTAATCAAGAGAATGGCTCATTCAAATTTTACAGATGCTGGTGGTCAAATGTAGCTGCCACTTCTACTCCATCAGTTTCTTTTCTCACACTTCCCACCTATGAATCTCCTTTCTGTATAATTGCTTCACTGATAACTATAATGTCCAAAGGTTTAAGTGCAACATCAATTACCATCTTTTATCTTCTTGAGTGCCATCTTCCTCTTATCCTTTCTTCAACATTCCCAGTAACTTTTTCTCTTTTTTTCTTTACTTGCTCTCATTGTAATTCCCTGTGCACTAGTGGTAGTACTGCATTGATTGGGGTGAAAAATTTTAAAAAAAGGAAATTCAAAATATCAAATTCTTTGATTGTCATTGAGTTCATGTGGAACTCTTTTATTGAGTTTTTTCACTATGTTGATTTTCTTGAGAAGGTCTGATATTGTTGAAATTGAATTGAAGGTCATTGAATTGAAGGTCATTGAAGGTCATGAAGGAAATTGAAATTGAAGGTCTGATATTGTTGAAATGTTGACACCAATTATCTGAGAGATTTCTTTGACACCTTGACATGGGTTTTGTTTGACTAGTGTTCAGATGCTGATTGCTAATTAAAGATGAATATCCTCTATGACTTTGATCTTCAAGATTGTATCCCCACTGTGAAACATCAAAAAGCAGCATTGTACTGTGTGATCACAAGTGGATCCTTCGTGCCATGCATTGTTAATGTTGACAGCAGTGAAAGAAGCATTATCAATAAGCTTGAACTCCTGCAAAACATAAACACATTTCTTATTTTTTCATGTTTAGGATGTGTATGTATGTATGTATTGGTGTGCTCAGACAGTAATTTAATCTTAACAGAAAGAATATAAAAAAAAATTCAAGTTAAATTTATTTAAATATGATTTATCAAAAATGTATTTACCTTTATTTTCAACAACTGGAGTTCAAAAGGAATGTAAAGTTTTAATTTTACAATGAAAGAAAGAGTTTTCCCTGAAAATATTTGAAGAACTGTTTTAAATTTTCATTTTCATTTTCATTTTCTGAATGTTCTTTCATTTATGCTCTAATGATTGTAAGTGCTAAATTTGGTGATTATGAAATGTGGGAGAAAATCCTATCTTAACGACCATGTTTTTTTTGTTTTGATTTTTAGTTCATATGCAGAGTGTACCCATAACACTTTTTCTATTTACCAAGTGAGGACACCCAAGTTATTGATAACAAATATTTGCAATGATAGTTCATTTATGTTCCATGAGCATATAATGGATGACACCTTGCATATTCTACCAGACAGAAATCAGGGGCTTGTGTGGAGAAAGTTGTTGATTTTGTGTATTCATTAGTTTCTTATTTTGTGATAGCCCTCATGTTTTTGTTTTCTGTTCACATGCAAAACCTATTTTTCATTGCCTGTAACAATGCAATACAAAAATGAAAGGTTGGAATTTCTGGTTAAAAGATTGCTGCAGAATGTGAAATGCTGTGTTTAGTTTGTAAGCAAAAGTTTATGAGGATCCCAAATATCCTCTATGCATGTTTCCCTAATTATAATTCCTAAAAACACTATGAGTGACACACTGTCAGGCATGTGAGATGATAAACTAATTCTAGATGTTTTTTTATGATTCAATCATAGATCTGACTTGGTTACATAATTCCTCAGGGTGAAATATATAATTACTTTTTAAATATCCTATTAAAGAGCATTGAAAAAAAAACATACAAAAGTATGTTGTAGTTTTCATCTAGAAACTGAGTTTGATCTTCCCTTGTTGTCTTCCACTTGATTTTTAATAAGGTGACTATAAGATGGCTATTAATAAGGTGACTATAAGATGGCTATTAATAAGGTGACTATAAGATGGCTATAAATGTAATGCTTCTAGTGCAGATTAAATTCTCTGTAGTATTAAAGGATTTTAACATAACTTCACAGAAATTTGAACTTGATCAATGACAAACTGTCATACCTGACATATATATATATAAGATATCACTCAATAAGTTCCAAGCCTGACACATAGCTGGTGCCACTAATGAAAAATTCATATAATTTTTATAACCTTCAAATGGCACTTGACAAAATTTGGGCCCAATCGAATTATTAGTTTACAAATTACAGTTAAATGAAGCTACTTTTGCAAATTTTCAAAACAGTGGAAAAATGTGAATTTTGTGTGTTGATAAAACATGGCTTTCGGATGAGAAAAATACTTTTCAAACAAAACAATGGCTTGATAAGGGTTATTCAGATCCTGCTTTGTCAGAAACAACAGTTAAGAGTTAAGCACAGTAATACAGACACAAGTAATTGTGTTTTTGTGTAAATGTGGGACAATGGAGGAAACATCAATCCACCACTTCACTCTAGAGTCAAATCAGCAAGCAGCTGAGTTGACAGCAGCAGGTAAAAGCAACCCAAAGTATTAGCAGGCAAGGTTTGGCCTCTGTAGTTTGGGATGTGTAAGGTATTTTGTTCACCAATTATCTTGAGAATAGAAAAACCATCAATAACAAATATTATATAGTATTATTAGAGTATTTGAAGGAAGAAATCACCAAAAAGCTGCCACAAATGAAGAAGAAACATGATCTTTTACCAAGACAATGCACCATGTCACAAGTTAATCACATTGATGGCAAAACTACATGAATTACACTTTGAATTGCTTCCACATTCACCCTATTTTCCAATTAGTGGCTGTTTGCAAACCTCAAAATAATGCTCCAGGGAAGAGATTTTGGCTCTAATAAATGTCTTATTAGTTAGGCCCTAGATTTATTGAGTGATATATATATATATATATATATATATATATATATATATATACTATAGTCATCCGCAGACAGATCTGTTTCGCAATATTACAGCTCATCAGTACGGCTTAGACTCTGGTCGCTTCCTAACCCAGTATTGAAACCCGACCGAATTGGCGTCAGTCGGCAATTCTACCCCTAGGCCACGAGCGTCCAGTAGGAGAAGGCAGGCTTTTTAGCACGTATAAACACGCCCAATAGCTAGAATGCTCCAATATATATATATATATATATATATATATATATATATATAAATATGTATGTATATATATATATATATATATATATATATATATATATATCGCATCAATAAACAAACACTAAATAAGGCACTAAACTTAGCAAAACAATATATAAAAGAAGACGTAAACATTATCAAACGTTGCAGAAAGTCTATACTATATCATAATAATAAAATATGGCAAGAAAAAACACAACACTACTAACAACAATACCAACAATACAACTTTGAGATAAAAATGAGAATCTATGATGGCACAAAAATAAGTGAAATTACAGGATTTATATCATGAACAAACTAACAAAAATCATTAACAAAAATATATAGGTTTATACAGAGATGACAGACTTATAATTCTACAAAACTGTAATGGTAGAGCTACAAAAAATATAAGAAAAAATTATAAAAATCACTTTAGGCTTTACAATAAACATAAAAACAAATCTAAAAATAGTAAAGTTCCTAGATATAACCTTCAACTTAAGCAACAACACATACAAACTATACAGAAAAGAAAACAACCACCCCTATATATATGCCAACAAAAATTACAATCACCCTCCAAATATAATCAGACACATCTCCATATTCATAAACAAAAGGCTAACCATGAACTGAAGCAACATAAAAATATTCAATGAAAACAAAGAAACATATATATCAATACTAAGAAATAGTGGATACTCAAATTAACTGGAATGGAATACACAAATGAAGAGAAACTAAACCAAATCAATAGAAAAATAAATGAAAACTGGATAAACCAACTCTATAAAAACAATACAAAATAAAACCAGAAAAAATATTTTACAACATAAAAGAAAAACCTTTCCTCAAATACAATAAACTATAAACAATCATCAACAAAAACACAGTCAAAATCAACTAGAACTGAATGGAAAATATGCTATGAAAATAGATATGGAAACAGTAAGAAAACAACATTACTACCAAAATTAAATGGGAAATAGTAAAAAAAAAAAGCACCTCTACACAGCAGTAATAGCAAAAGTTCTAAATTATGCCACAAAGAGAAGCTAAAAATAATCAGCTTTGAAAATCAAAATACTAAACAAAAGAAACAAGATAATAGAAAAATGTAGACATGCAAATAAATACATACTTTGCTATGCAAAGAACCATAAAAATAAAAGAATCAAGCAAAAATGAAACATACAAACAATATAAAAAAATTAAAAGATTAAAAAATTAAAAAAGTTAAAAAATGAAAATATAAATACAAATATATAAATACTCAATCATGATAATAAAGAGAAAAAAATAAGCAAAAACAAAACAAACAAATAATATAATATGAAAAATAAAAATATATACAAACACTCAATTACAAAAAAACAGAAAATAACACCAAATAATAAAACACACTTAAAGCCTATTATTATTTGCAAAAACACCCAACCATGACTCAGAAAAAATAAACAGTTATGCAGCAAAACATACCAACACATTAAGAAGAAGGTCAAACCAATAAAAAATGTCAATAAAACAAAAGAACCCAACTAAATATAAAATAATTAAACAAACACTCATTCATGTGTACACAAAAACAAATAAATACAAATAAATCAAACAACCAAGCATAAAAAAGTAAAATAAACAAAAAAACATAGAAAAGTCAACCAATCATAAACAAATAGAAAAAGAAAAATCAGCTAATCACAAACAAGACCACTCTCATAAAAATCACAGTATGTTCTATATAAACAAGAACAAATTGGGATATAATGGCAAATATCCCTAATAAGTATGAACATCATAATAGTGCTCTCATGAAACTATTTGTACTTATTCAGGCGCTATCTCCACCCCTATATTGAGCTTACCAAAATATATTTTATAAGTATATTTTATGCTTACCAAAATATATTTTATAAGTAAAACCACTGAAAAAACAATAACCTTGGTACTAAACATTACCAAAATGAAACAATATATATATATATATATATATATATATATATATATATATATTAATAGATATATTTTTCTACATCTATAGTATGACTTAGAGTTTCATGCACTATGTAACCATCATGCACATATGATGAACTGTTCATAATATGCACCTGATGATTACATTCAGCGATATTGAATTAACACCAGAAAAATATTCATATATGTATGCCTACCTATGTGTACACTCATATGTATATTTGTTGAAATTAATACTTATATGTGTGAATGTGTTATATATATATAAGGAGAGTCTGTGCATTTTGAAATTGTTGCTCTTCAAATATACCCTGTTGTGTCGACTGTAATTTTGCGCAGAGGGTAACTTCCTAAAAGTAGGACACCAGTTTACTGTACTTACATCTACTTTACTGACTCTCATTCACACTATACCTATCTCTTCCATATTGACTCTTGCATAAACTAAATTATGTTTACTTATCTTATTCTCATGCAAACTAAACTGATAACTGTCTTTTTGGCCTCAGGCAAAACAAACCCATCTCTACCTTTTTTCTCTTGTAAAACAAGCCTATTTGAACTTTTTTGACTTGTGAAAATCCAATCTATGTCGACTTACTTGATTCTTGTGTAAATCAAAACTGTATTTACATTTCTTTTATTTATCAAAAAAAATAAACTTTGTGTTAAATAACCTGGAAAAGATCTGTCTATAAGTCTCAAATGAGGTATTGTAACTATTTACACTATTTTCATTATTCAGACTGTTGTTCTTATCTTTATTTTCATATTCAAATTATGTCTTGCCCAAAATAGCATGGCACATTGAAATAGAACAATCTACCCTAAACTAGACTAAATAAAAAGTTCATTTTAAAATTCCAATATATATCACCTGAAGAAGGCTGGAGTGTACAATGGCTAAAAATGTTGTGAATAAGATAATAAAGATGAGGACAATTGTCCAATCAATGTAAATAACCTGAAAAACTGAACCCTCTTGAAATCTGGGATATATGGAAAAAAGCTTTGTTAAATGTTTTTAAAGAACAGGTTTTTGTGTTATTTTGTATTAAAGAAAATGAAAATGGATGCCAACACTAAACAAATAGTACACAATAAGCTTACTAGTATATTGTACAAAAACACTTATCTGAAAATTTAGATTTTGGGTCAAGTTGAACACTGAACACTGACAGTAAAATATGCAGTTATTTCGTCTTCTACTTAGTCTATCTCTCTCATCTCTGCATTGACATTTACTTATTTTTAAAATTCAGTAATTTCCAGTAGATCATAAACTACTGAAAACCCCTTACCCTTGATGAGGTAAGAACAATGCTCCTGCAACTTGTCTTTTTTACAGATAGGGGTGTTGACTCTATGCAAACTGCTTATTCCTTTGGGTGAGGTAACAGTCAGTCAAGGGCCATATGTGATACGAGCTTGGGTCACTTTTGATCCATGACTGATTAGACAAAAGATTTCCCACAGTTGATTTTCATGACTTTCTGCAGTAGACTGGTTGCTAAGCATGGCTATAGAATCCAAGCTGTCCTATTATGAACCTATAGATGGAAGAAGAAGAGACAGATTATTACTTTTCCAAGGGTATTTGTGTGTAAGTAAATAAAACAAATTCAAATGGAATTAGAAATCAGCTCTCTGATTTCTCATTCTGAGCCAATATCCACTTCACTACAATGTACATCCTTGCCTTATACTTAGCATAGCATAATATGGCAAAATCTCAGAAGTGCAAGTAATTACAGTAATAATGATCTGTGTGATAATCTAACAAGCCATTGCCTCCTGTCAAGGTATCCATATATATTGTTTACCTTAGTCTGGAATAAGGCCACAGTAATAGGCACTCAATGAGAATCAAAGTCCTTGTAGAATTAGTTAATGTGACTAACTTGCAATTCCTAATGACTCGAAAATGCACCTTTCACATTTGACAATCACTAAATATTCTATTTAGTTAACAAATCAGATTGTTCATTCATGTAATAATTTTGATCCAACTATGACATTGTGTTCGTCTAACCTAAGTCTGTCTGAATAAATTTCAAGTGCTCTACAATGAGTTTCCAATTGATCTTAGTAATGATACTTATTAATATTGTAGCTTATTTGATTCATAATATATACCCATACTTGTGGCCTAAATGACACCTACCATAGTATACTAGTTAGTAAGCTAACTTCCTTAGTTTGTTACACCATAGGGATCTAAATTTTGTATATAACATCAATGGATTAATGACTTTTGTAGCATTATGCCTTACTATGATAACATGGAAAGTTAAGTATTTTCTATTAGCCCCAGTGGTCAGTGTTAGAGCCCAGTTAAAAGCCAGAATCATGAAGACTGAGCTTCAAATAAACCAAACTTGTTTTATTTGGAGCAACACAGTCTTCCTGTCCATGTCCTCCCATTTAGCTTTAAACTTCAAAATTTAAATGCAATGTCAATTGTTATCTTCTACTTTCTTAATTCTTGTTTTTTATTATTATTTCTTGTTAATAGTATTTTTTTTTCATATTGTCTAACATTCAGTAACCCTTCCCCACTACTTGAATCTTAGTGGTTTTATTGCCTGGCTTGAGATTAATGATTAAAGAAACTGTTGCTAGCTAAGCTTAGTAATATTAGATAAATGTATAATTTTGTTTATTTTACATAGAAAGCAGATACTAACTGATAAGAGACTTTATCTGAGGTTCTGTTCTCAGATGTTTATCTTATAATGTAAATCTACCTACATGGTGACTTTCAATAGATATCCAAGTCTTTCTCTTATTAGTGATGTTGCCAAATTTTTTATAAGTGCTAACCAAATTTTTCCTGGTTTCTAAATGTTGTGATTTTTTCTGACCATTTCTTTCAGTCCCAAAATAAAAGGGTTGCTATGACCAAAGTCATTCTACTATTTCGCAACAGCTGCAGATTTCTAAAAAGGCTTCCCATTTATTAAGAATGGTCTGAACTTTGGCTTGATGCAACCCTTACCTACCTTGATCTGACCTAACCTGAGCTGACCTGATTTGACATGACCTGATCTGAAATGACTGGGTCTTGCTAACCTTACCCACTTTTCTTCAATCAGCTTTTGGATTCAAATGCCACCAATCCCATAGAAAACCATTCACGCTGAAAATTCTGAGCCCTTCTCTTGGTGATGCCATCTGTCAAATCCCTTTCAGATTCCAACCCAAACCTTACCTATCCAAAATTCTCCCCATTTTTCCTATCTCCTGATTTGGTACCTCCCTCCCAGCCTGCATTTTCTGGAAGGTTCTTTATCAATCTGCCTAATAGATGTTGTCAATTGCATCAATGCGGGCAGTAGTTGTTCAGACAGACAGTTAAGCAGAGAGACAGACTGGTAGAAAGATAAGCAGTAGGTCCTTGGGGAGAGGAATCTCAAGATGCTAAAGTGGGTTTCACTCAGAAGCTGGATGCTGTTTAGAGAGGAGTGCACATGTGAGACAGACAAATCTACAAACAGATATTTGAGAGATGCCCAAACAGAGAGAGGGAGAGGATGACTGATTAGAAAGTGAGGGGAGGATGTTGGGATAAAAATTTGAAGAGAAGTTTTCGGTGAAAAACAAATTGAAAAATTGGAGGAAAAAATATTGCCCAATTGTGAGATGAAAATGAAGATAAGTGGAAAAGAAAATGGTTCAATTTTCAAGAAGGAAGAATTGGGAAAGAGAAATAAAAACCAAACAGTGAATGAGTAAAAGGGGCAGGAAGAGAAAGAGAAAGTGAAAAAGAAAGAAATAAGAGAATTATATTAGCATAGAAATATGGCTGCATTAAATAAGAAAAATTGTATGTGCTTTTATATATATTTTTGAACAGAAATAAGACTTTTACTCAATTTTCATGCATCTACTGTGAGTGTATATTAATGCATATGCATATGCATGCAATTCTTAACATTGGTATAATAAATATATATTCAAAGTAAAAAAAAAATAAGATAATACAATGTGTACCTATTCTCAAGTAAATCTTATACACAAATATATATATATATATATATATATATATAGATAGATAGATAGATAGATAGATAGATAGATAGATCAAAAATATATAAAATATCAATTCTAAAGCAGGTATATATAAAACAAATTATTTCTAATAATAACCTGGAGAAACTTGCAGAAATTTAAAATATGTATCTCTGAACACAAAAGGGATCTTGTACACAACAATTTATCAAATGCATTAGTTACAGAATGAAATAAATTCAACCACAACTTTGATCTAAAGAATGCCATATTTATTAAATAAGACTAACTTACTTGGAAGGAAAATTCTTGAGTGCGCTGTGTATCAAATCTTACCAAGATAAAAATCTGTGCCCCAGATTTTTTTCCAATATTGCTATTTCTGAAAGAATTACTACTTTTCCAAGCCATGATACATGACTACAAAAATGTAAATGTAAAAAAATAGATAACCTGATATTATTCAAAATATTTAACCTATAAATCATTCCCAAACTAAAGTAATTCAAACACTAATTTGCAAAAAAAAAAGAAAATATTAAAAAATTACTTTCAATTATTGGACATTGAATTGTACCACTTTGTACTGACTAACTTTTTGTAGCTAACCTGATGAAAATATTGAAAAATTAATAACATTTTTGCTCTTGTATATAAATACTTGTTGCAAAATAAAATACTTGCATTTGCCTTGATAAACTTGTTCAGAGGATAAAATAAGTTTCTGATATATATATATATATATATATATATATATATACTTATTAAAAATACAATTTAATACTTATATGAAATTATGATATTTTTTAGGTCTGTAGATCATCTGCCAAAAAGGGCTCACTATGTAACTAGGTCTCTCTCTCTCTCTCTCTCTCTCTATATATATATATATATATGTATGAATGATAAAAAGATAGTTTTACGGTATTCTATATTTATGGGTACAATAATCAGTGATAGAGTGTATTTAAATATAAAAGTGGACACTGAGGTTAAGACAAGCAGAGACAGTCTGTATTATTATCTATATGTTATTGATCATAGTATCAATTTATGTATGTGTGTATATATATATATATATATATATATATATATATATATATATATATATATATATATATATATATATACACTTGTGTATTTTGGCAGCAATCATTCTTTAATAATTGCTTCATTGAATAAACTGACAAGGTACTTTTATTTAGATTTTTTTTTTTTCTTGTATACATTCATGTTTCTTTTTTTCTGGATTTAATGAATATAAAACTGAACAAAGATTTGTTAGTTGTAAGCACTTTCAGTTATACTGTTTCCTATTTTCCAGGATTATTTTTGTTATGTTACTTTAATAAATTTTGTGTAAGTAGTTTAAGTTGTAGAAGGTATAAAATTTGTTGAAAGTAAATATCCTCTTAGTTTCCAAAAGCATCCATTATTGTTGAAATGTTCATAATTAATGTTATTAATTTCTGGTTTCTTGTTTTTCATAATTAGGCCTTCTGTCACATTTAAATGCATTTTACAATGAAAAGTATGTACCACATTTATGTTCTTGATATGTATGTTGCTTATTGAGTTTGGTGGGATACCACACTGATTTAAATGTGTCTTTATTGAGATCTGGTCATAGAGACATTGTGTTAATCATTTTAATAGGTTTATTTTCATCAGAAATACAATATCCTATGATTATCTAAATTAATACATAATGTTAAGCTGGCAATGTTTTGATTTTGTCAGTGATGTGTTATTTCTGATAAGGTTAGATAGTTTTAATCTGTTATTCTAGATGACCAGAGATCAGCAGCTGATCCTTCTTCCAATCTTCGGCTATCATCTCAGTGGAGGAAAACTAGCTGATACATCAAATTTCTCAAAAAACAAACTAGTTGCATTCCATCATAGCCGATCGGACCCTGAACTACCATCAGAATGTTCCATCAGGGAGGCCTTGTGCTTTGAGAGACTATTAGGCTTCACATTCAACCAAAATCTCAAGTAGAACTCTTATATATGATCTGCTACTAAAACTGGTCTGTTACCTGGATCACTCCACGAAGTACCTGACACCTGCTATTCTCTTATGATGCACTGTTGTCATATTTGGACAAAAGCTGTCCATCCATTACTTTCTAGTTTTGTGTTTAAAAGTGTCTTTATGTTCTTGTGACAAATCTGAGGAACTGGCTCCCAAGAAGGTCTTTTCCCAATCACTACAATATTAACTTGTTCCAATCACAGATAAACTGTTACCTTACACATGTATCTACTGTGCTTTTTACTCTGTAACCCTCTACTTTGAGTGGCTCCCTGGACTTGTACACGGTGAACCTAATGGTAAAAAAATGAATATATTATTAATTTGATATTTTTTGTTAGTTCATGTTATGTTTTCACTGTGTTAACTGAAGATGACACAAACAGGAAATATAATGTCGCTTGGATTTAATGTAGTTTTGCCAAAATCTGTAGCAGTATATGAAATTTGCTTACAGCTAGCAGTCTTGCAGCCATCTCATAACTGTCTGTGGATTGTCTAGTAACTCTATCCTATGACGATTCTCAGCATTAGTATTATACCATTTGGACACGTTTGATCACACTGTAGAAAGATGTGTACATCTCCACAATATCCTAGTTTTAGATATACACTTTCTTTAATTGATATTTTTTCTGATATAGGTTCATTGCCAAGATTTCAGTCAGATTATGATTTCACTTACCCTTGTGTTGTATTGTAGTATTTGCATTAGAAATAAGTATTTCAAAAGTATCATAAAGTATGTTCGTTGGTAAATGAAACTGTACTGATTGCTTATTCTGTGCATATCCAAACCTCAATTAATTTATATATATTCTATGATAGAATTGTCTGTCTTCAACAATGTACATCAAACTACCAATTATTTTTCCTTTCTGTCAATCTTGCTTAAATATTTTTAAAGAAAACTTTATCGCCAATCTTAAATGATCTGGCAGTTTGAAATTTTGAAATAGATCACACTTTCCCAGCAAACATGAGGTGACACATTTGCAGGGATACTTGTATTTGATGTCATTCAATATACACTCAGAAATTCTTGTAGTGCCATATCTTCTACTTCTAAATGTTTAGCTTTTCTTAATGCTCTTTTGAAGGTTTTTTCAACAAAACTCTCAGCTTGACCATTCCATTTCGTATGATAAATCAGTGTTGTCTAATATTCAGCCGCAAAACTTTTGCAGAAACATTTAAACTCACTAGAAATAAATTGAGTTTCATTATTGAATATCACACTGTCAGGTGCTCTAAATTTTTCAAAAACTTTACATAAAACTTTTATTGCAATAGTTGGTTGATTGCACTTCATTATCTCAGACCATTTTGTGAAACTGTCAACTACAAATAGTATGAACCATTTAGTGGTCTAGCAAAGTTCATTTATAGTCTTGCCCATGATCTATCAGTACCTGAAAATTTATAGGTGATGATTTTACTGCTGAATTACAACCATCACTTTTTCTAACTGTATTTTAAATATCTTTGTCAAACTTTGGCCAATAAATGCAGTTTTTCATAAAGGGCTTCATCCTCACTATTCTCGAATGTTCTACATGGAATTGTTTCAAAATCCTTTATTGTTGTGATAACTGAATTACTATTCTTTCTGCATACAAAAGTCTTCCATCAAAAATAGATAATGTTGCATTATTATTATCAGAGTTACTTTTTATTTTACTCTATTTTGACTTAACATAATTCATAGTATTTTGAATAAACCTATCATTCTTAGAATTAATTTTGGTATTGTCTATCATGACTGGCAATTCTTTAATAGTGTTAAACACAAGGCTTTTAATTTTGCTTTTGGATTCCAGTCACAGTATCTTCAAAATCTTCTTTACATTTTGATATCAATCAGAACAAGCCATCTGTGAGTCCCAATTTTTCAGCCCATAGAAATTTCATCTTCAAATCATAGTTCAATAAAATTGTAGCCCAATGCCATAATCAGTCAGAAGTATGAGTAGGAATCCTTTTCTTAATACTAAATATACTTAATAATGGACAATGATCAGTTTGCAATATGAATTTTTTTTAATATCATCCTGTGGAATTTCTTTACATCACTATTTATAACAAGCACTTCTTTTTTTAATTTGACTTTAGCATTTTATGGCCTAAAACCATATTTGCTTATATCAACACTACTATTATTTGTCACTGCCAGTTGTAATGTGTCAGTAGTTTTTTATTTTCTTTAAAAACTTTTTGATATCCCACCAACTTTTTAAGTAAATTATTCAGAGGTGCTCTCAATTTGTACATATCTGGCATATAAATATTATAATAATTTACTAATCCAAGGAATTATTCTAAGGTTACCAAAATCTTTGAGGGAGGCATTTCTTTAATGGCACTTGCTCTAGTGGAATAGAGTCTTCTTTCTTTTTTTATCAACTGTCTGACCCAAGTATTTAAACTTGTATATAAAGAACTGAAATTTCTGTTTACTGATTTTGAACCAGTAGTCTTTGAAATATTTGTTGAATCAGTTTTAAATGCTGTATTTTTGTAGCACTCTTAATAAGTATTTCATATATGTAAGTAACAATACAGTCTAGTTGAGCCAACATAGTATCCATTATTTGCTGGAAAATACCTGGTGCCAATTTTATACTTTCAAACTTGTATAGTTCTTTATGTGTATTAATAGTCAAATACTTCTGGTATTCTTCATCCATTTCAGTCTGAAATATGCCTCAGAAAAAATTTACCACCATTTAGTTTGGAAAATATATCCTGTGAAGTTGTTTACTTGTTATTTTTCTTTCTGATATAAACTGCTGGTGTGGCCCATTCAGAGTCATCTATTTTTTCAATAAGTCTGTGATTTTCTAACCCTGTCCACTTTGGTGTTAATAGTCTCCAATGCAGCAAATATATATTTCTTTTAGGCTTAAAAAGTAGTATCACATTTTCTTTTAATTTAAAATACCTTTGATTATTTACATTTTCCCAATTCATCTGAGAAAGTATTTAGAAATTTATTTTTTTAGGTTACTCAGTGTTTATTTAGCTGTAAGCATTTTCACCGTTGTCCTTATTAGGGTTCATGCACTGCCAACAAAAAGTAAAAAGTTTTGATAACATCAACACAGTTTTGTTAAATGACACATCCTCTGGAGTATTTGGCATAATGGAATTGAGATATTTTTCATATTAAGTGTGGCACAATTTTAGAAAAAGAAGATATATCTTCTATTCATCCAACCATACTTAATATTCTTCTCTGAAATTATCTCATACCTTTTAAAGTACAATATGAATTTAATATTTTCTCTTAAGGCATATTAAATTTAAATTCAATGAATTTGTAACTGAGTCCAGCAAATAAAAATTGATGCCTTGTCTTTTTCTTGCATTTCTAAAATTGCCTTTATATGTTCTTGCATTTACCATAACAATATCTTCTGGAATTCTTGCTGTTGCTGAATAATTAACTTCAATTCTTTCATAGTGTATTATGTTCACAAAACTATGAAGAAAAAGTTTGTTTTTTGTGTGAATTTGAATTCTCTGTTACCACTGATATGTTTGATGGGAGGGAAAAATGTTTTCTTTTGTAAATCACTACTGTTGACTTTGTTGCATTGAACAAAAATAACACAATCAAGAAATATAATGCTGCTTGGAGTTTATATAGTCTTGTTGAAATCTGTATTAATATATGAAGTTTGCTTATGGCTGGCAGTCTTATAGCTGTTGCTTAACTGTCTATGAATTGTCTTATAATGCTATTGTAACAATTCTGTCACTCTCTGGAGAGGTGAGTACATCTCAAAATCAGATCATCAGAAGTGATTGAGTGAGGTCCTATAAGAGGCTTAAAGTTGCCATCACTATTGATCTCTCCAAACACTATGATATTTACTGGATATATCATCCAACTCTTTCCAAATTCTTTTGACACCAAAACTCTCTGAAATGTTTGTGTTAGAGCTTCCAACACAATTGTCAAGCAGTGCAACATGCCATTTCCAAATTTCTGGTGCAGTGAATTGTGTCATGGTTCTCTTTTTCTCACAGATGGTGCCTAACTGACCTCACTATACTGTGCAGTCAACAAAATCAAGAACAATGCACATGTGCACAATTAAAATACAAAATGGCTGTAATTTACCCACTGCATCCTGTAGGGTTGAATAATTCTTGAAAGTTTTAGAATTTTTGATCTATTATATTCATAACTAAAGAGTTTTCTAAAGATTAGTGCAGTCCAAAATTATTCACCCCCACCACCTTATGAAAATTATGAAATAATGTTGTTCCATGAAAACTGTAATGTTTTTTTCTTAATTTGTCATTTAATACAAACACCCTTTGAAAGTGAAATGGCATTGACATGATTCTATAACATTCTCAAAGGCAATTAAGAAAACAATATATGAATAACACATACCATGATAATACATTCATTCTAAAACATGGCGATGGATATACAAAATTTTCCAAGCATTTAAATGTTACCAGACTGACAATTTGTAGAATCATCAAGAAGTATGAGACTCATCGTGTTGAGAATAAATTAATGACAGGCAGAAAATGTTTAATTTCCAAGAGAATGGAAAGTAAAATTGTTACAGATATCTCAAAGAACCCTCACTTAATGACAAAAGACATTGTCAGTGATGTAAAGGAATCAGAACTGAATGTATTAATGATGAGAGTCTCTAGATGGTTTCATCAAGCAGAACTTCAAGCTTGACACCCAAGGAAAACTCCCTTACTTAAAACATCTAAAATACAGATTAGCTTATGATAGAAGCCATCTAAAACAAGGGAGTAGATATTGGAACTTTGTTTTATGGTCAGATGGAACTAAACTAGAATTAGTTGGTCACATAAACTTCCATTATATATATGAAGCTCACAAATAAAAATACAAGCTCACTACAATTATACACAATAGTGGAAGTATTCTGCTCTGGGAAGTTTTTTTTGCTTTTGGTCCAGGAAAGCAAGTGAGAGTACAGGATATCATGGATAAAGAGCAGTATTTGGCTATTCTTAAAAGCAATATAAAGCAATGTGCATGAAAGCTGTCATTGAGGCACCACTGGAGGTTTCACCATGACAAGACGAAAAACAGATGACATGAATTGTTACAGAATACCTAGATAATGGCAAAATTAAATTATTAGCATACCCCACAGAAATTCATGACCGAAACTGTATTAAAAATTTATTAGCATATTTGAAGAAAAAAATTAAGAGAAAGAAAGGAGCAAAATTTCCATCAGTGTTTGTTTAGTTGTTTTTTAAGAACTATCAAAAACAAATTATTTTTCATTTTTGATAGATAAATAACTATAAAAAACGAATAATTATATTTCATTGTTTGAATTTTTTCTCCAAAATATGTTACACCTATCTTTAAGACTATTATGTTCTGCATGTACTTCTTAGAGATGGGTGTAATTTATGTTTAGGAGAAAAAACTGGAATAATAAAATACAATAATTAAAGCCAACTATCAAATCAGAGAAATATATTAGTCTTTAAATGTTGGCATAAAAACAAATTTAAACTTCCATAAAATAGATTTAAGCTTCTATGCTTTCATTCTTTTATTCCATTTTAATTTTGCTAATGCTGAAGACCAGAAATTAATGTTTTAAGCTTAATATTTTTTTTATATATATCTTTTTTTTCCTTCAAGATAAAAAATTTCTACACTCCCCCGACCCTAATTTCTTGCCCTTTGTATGACTGAAATTTCCACTTCTGACACTAACTCAGTTCACAACATGGTGATGACAAGATAAACAACTACATTGTTGCCAGTTGAAATAGACTATTCCCCATGTAAGATTATTCGAAATTAATTGTTTAATATATATATATGTGTGTGTGTGTGTGTGTGTGTGTGTGTGTGTGTGTAGGATGCTCTGAAAGTAATACCTATTTATGTCCATAGAAAATACATCAGATACAGAGAAGATGATAACACTATTGCATAGTACATGTTTTCAGTTAGAAAACATTATCTGATCCAATAGTAATGCGTTTTCATCATAGATGAACAATAGACTTTGACATGCTGACTTTTCACAAACATAGTTATCACTGCTGCTAAAGAGCATTACCACCAACTAACTTTGCTTACTTCTAGTATTTGGTCACCATAAATGTTCAGGAAAGGTTAATGAAATTCCATAGGAATGCTTTTCTATACTAAGAAATTCATTGAGATACTTGCATTGTATGCATTTTCATATCATATTTTTATGAAACTACAATATAGTTGTCAACAGTAAGAAAGTAAAAATAATCTAGATTATCATCAGAAAGGTTCAGCATCTACTGCCATACTATCAATGTCTGCTTTTGACAATATGGATCAACATTATAAAATAGAAGGCATTACTTTCAGAATTATGATATATATGTATGTGTGTGTGTGTGTGTGTGTGTGTGTGTGTAATATATATAAATATGTTTATTTATTATACATATATATATGTGTGTGTGTGTGTGTGAATGTAGGTAGATATGAGAGGAATCTGTTATCAATATTAATGTAAGCTTGTGCCCATTTATAAAGAAAAACACCTTTACCCTCACTCTTTCTTTCTCTCTCTCTCTCTTTCTCTCTCTCTCTCTCTCTCTCTCTCTATATATATATATATATATATATATATATATACACCATTTTCCTTTTCACTTTTCTAGGCATGTATGAACTGATGCCTATTTGCTGATGCATCTCCCATTCGAAGCCAATTTTATTTCAATTATGTCCAAGTAATGCAGCACATGCAACTGTGTCATTGTGCATATCTGCTTATAAGCAGGTGTGTGCATTGCATGAACAAGGAGCTTGTCTTCATAGTTGAATACCAACCTAATTGAAACATCCATAACCACAAATTTATCTACTCATGCATGTATATAAAATGTCTGCATATTCTCTGTGAGTGTCTAGATTCAAGAGAGTGGTTTTGTATAGATTCTCTTATGTACAAAAATACCTGCATCTTTTCATTATAACTGTCTATATACAGATGAATAAGAATGTATTCTAAGTATTTCACTAATGTATACTCCCCCACCACCAAAATTTTTATAGTGTGTATGTGTGTGTAAAAGTGTGTGTGTCTATGTAGATGTATAACAGTGTAACAAAACAAAAGTGAAGATAATGAGACTAAAAGGAAGAGATATAAAAGGAGTGTTTCACCAAAAAGTATATCTGTTGTGTTCAGTTTCTTTGAATTAGAATGAACATCAAAACTGTATGTAAGGAAAATGTGTTGGGATCTCAGAGGTTGAGAGGTTGGCATAAATCAAATTACTTTATCACATCTGATGACCAGAAACCAAAAAGTGTCCATCTGCCCATTTGCTTGTTTGTTTTATATATTGTTTTACACACACACACACACACACACACACACACACACACACACACACACATATATATATATATATATATATATATATATTGAGATCTATGGGACTTTAAATTAGTTTAGCAAAACCAGAGAGTTTTCATAATTATTACTTTTTTATTTTTATATTTCTCATTTTTATGTAAATACATGTATGTGTGTGTGTGTGTGTGTGTGTGTGTGTGTGTGTGTACACATATACATATAAAAAAAATGATCGCGTTTTGGTAGTTTGATTTTAAAATCAACAGATACCCACATCTCAAACATATATATAAAACAAACAAACAGTCAAGACAAACACTTTCTGGTTTCTAGTCATAAGATGTAATAGTTAATTTGGTTTCACCTAAGAAATCCTAATGCATTTTCCTTACATACAGTTTTGTCTTTCATTCTAACCTGAAGAAAGTGAATGCACCAGTTCTTCTTTTACCAAAATGTCTCATTTATAGATTTTAAACTTTGCCCCATTATTTTCATACACACACACTCACACACACAGATACACACAGACACACACACACAGACACACATATATATATATATAAATGTATATTTATTAACATAATTATATACATATGTGTGTGTGTTTGTGTGTGTGTGTGTATATATATATATATATATATATATTTATGTGACTAAGAAGATTTTCTCTGAAACTTTTTATGTTTAATGAGATATCTATCTATCTATCTATATATATATATATATATATATATATATATATATATGTATATTGATAATCCTTTCACCCCAAGCAAAGCAGTATTGCCACTGATGCACAGAGGGGAGTGATAAGAAAGAGGAACAAGTTGCAGAAGATTGACATTGCATTTAAATACTTGGAAATTGTAGCTGTCAGGGAAGCAATTATACAGAAGGGAATTCCACGGGCAGGATTTGCAAGAAAAGGAGCTAAGAGTAGAAGTTGCAGTTATATTTGATTCATTTCACTGTAAAAGGGTGGGACCCAATTGCTAGTCTAGTAGCTTGAGTAAATTCATGCAGAGCATGCATCAGTGAGCTAAGCTCATTGGAGCAGAAGCTTTGAAAGTATTTGTAAAAGCGACAGAGGGAAGCCATATTGCATTCATGAGAATGTGAATGGAGTTGAGCTACCAGGTCAGGATCAACCAACCAGATACAGCAGTATTCAATGCATGGGCAGATGATAGAGTTATATATGTACAAGATAAGAAAAACTCTAATGTATATCAATTTAACTCTGACCTATAACTGTTTAGTATATAGGCTCATAAACTACTAAGTGATTATATTTTTGTTCATTAAGAGTTTAGACAAGATACATCAGTCAACATTTGTATATCAGATCATTATATCAGTCTCACATTTAAAACAATATTACTAAAAAATTTGGTACGAATTTATATGAGCAATACATTGTGTGAGATTGAGTTTATTATCTATCCTTATTAAAAACATTAACAATAAGTTAATTTAAAGGTAATACACGTTTAATTGGGTAAACAAACCTAGGGCAAAATAAACTTTTATCCATGAATAATTCCAAGAAGTTGCCCATAGAATAGCATGTATATTTGACCAAAACAGTAACCCACTATACTTGAATAAATTATTTCATTCGTTTACATTTTGATCCATTCCATCAATTTGGTGTTCTTTAAACTTTTTTTGGAAAGCTCAGTATCAGTCCGCTTTGTGAAATGCAAAAGTGAATTGACTGGAAGTAATATATTCTTTAGCTTAAAGCTTCTAATCCAACCATCAGATTGAACACAGTTGGAGTTATCCAGTTATTTTGAACTCCAAGATCCTGCTGTATAATATGTGCTTTGCCAGACCTACATACTGTTTTCTTCAACTGGTTACCAACCAAGGCTGATAAATCCAGTCTGTTCTACTATTTAACTCATAGATGGTGTAAAAAGAAATGGATTCATACCTTTGCCAATAGTATTTGTGCAAAAGTGAATGTCAAAAACTCGACTGGACTTTGAACCCAGTTTGCGGATTTCTCATTCAGAGTCATCATCTATTTCAAAACCCATGCATTCTTAAGGATGAAGAAATAATAATTTTCTCCATTTCTCAACTTTTAAGAGACCTATAATTTCAGTGCTTGTGAAATTGGAGTAGATAGACTAAATTATTGCCCGGTCCACACTCCACCCACGTCTATTGAACAGGTGAAGAGGCTCATCCTTTGTTCCCTGTTTAGGATGTGGTTTCCGGTTTTCTCTTTTCCAATCTTTTCACTCTTACATAGCCCCCTGCAAATCAGTGGCATTACCACCTTGCTTGGGTGATATGATTAAAAAAATTAAAAAAAATGAGCCTAAACATTCTCTAAAAGACCCAATTTCTGATGTAATCATCATCTGATCTGATGTAGCTCTATATTCATCACTAAAATTTACTGTTGTAAAACTAATTTTCATACACCTTACACATTTCTCCTTGTGATGTTTATACAGTTTCAAGGTTTTTTTTTTATACATTTAGTTTGAATGTTCTTAACATTTCATCTATTTTCATTTGCAGCACCAAATTCTTGGTTTATATTCCTGTTAGTCAGTCAACATTTCTTGTTTATAGCTCTTTCAATTTTTCTAAAATCTCCTTTTGGTATATTGTTAAATCTTGTTTTTTTTTTCTTATTTTGTCAAAAAAATTTTTAATTCCTTTTTTATTTGTTTTCTTTTTAACTCAGTAGTTTTATATATGTTTATCTTTTGAGGTTATATCTTTCAAACAACCCCTGTCAGTCAAGATATATCTGAAATTAAAAAAAAATAATGTCAATAACTATACTTTTAGATATATTTATTTACAATATGATGACCAACCCTTAAGTCACAAAAATATCATCACACTTTGTAAGTTCTTTCTAATAAAAACAGATGTTTTAAACTGAAATTCATTTTGTATATTTATCATATAAATATAATTATATGCTGAAAGTTGTACCAGCATTGGTTGCTCAATATGAATTATTTTATTGTAAAAACAGTTTTGCACAATAAAATTTGTGAAAGATTATATATTAGCATCTTGGCAAAGAAGTTACCAAAATCCTTAACAATTGTAGCAATGATCACCAACCGATTATTTAAGGCATTTGGATGTGCAGGCAGTGTAATGAATAGTGGCTTGGAATGAGATTTCAGAGAGCTGAGTTTAAATTCCAGTCTTGTTTGTTACATTAATTTACATGCCATTTTTCATGGAAAAGGTATAAATCCATCTCCCCACTAGACATAGGTTAAATAATAGGACTTATTGTGGTGAAGTGGATATTGACTCAGAACAAGAAATCAAAGAGCCAAATTCAAATTCCAGTTTAATTCGTTGCATTCACATACATGCAAATACCCTAGGGAAGGTATGAATCTATCACTTCTCCCTACAGCTATGGTTTAAATAGCAGGACAGATTGAGTTCTATAGGCTTGGTTGGTAACCAGTCTATTGCAGAAAATAATGGCAACCTATTGCAGGAAAATCTTCTGCTCATTCAGTCATATCGCGTTCAAGACATGCTTGCTCAAGCATGTCTTATGTATGGCACTTAACTGACTGACTGATCTGGAAAATGATTGTTATTCTTAAGAACTGTTACTGCAATATTTACTTACAAAAAAATAAAATTATTCTTATGATCCAAAATATTTTCTTGCTTTAAATAATCAACAAAAAATTGATAAGCTATAGAAAACAAATCAATCAATAGAAAAATTTTAAAACAAATGGCAATAATTTAGAATCTTTCTTAAATTTTAATTTTAGTCTTAGTTGCAAGAAAATAGTGTATAGCTGTTTTAAAGAGTAAAACTTACTTTTGCCTACTTAAAATAGGTTTGGATTTGTTTTTTTTTAATTTGGTTCTTTTGCTGTCTATTAACCATCACAGACAATTGCTCCTACCCCCCCCATTAGCATGGATCAGGTTAGCCTTCCTGAAAGCAAAATACTGTGCCTCTTTGGCCAAACTCTCTCAGCAGACCATAAGTGGAATGACTATATCAAATTCATAGCTAAATCTGCTGCTAAGAAGGTTGGTTCACTGTGTAGGGCCAGGAAGTTTTTCCCGCCTGAATCCATCCTGTACATATATAAATCCACCATCCGCCCGTGTGTTGAATACTGCTGCCACATCTGGTTGGGTGCACCTGCCATTCCCCTTGGGGTTCTTGACAAAATCCAATGGAAAATCTGTAATGTAATTGATCCTGACTTGGAAGCTCGGCTGCAGTCGCTTTCTCACTGGCGGGATGTGGCTTTACTGTGTCTCTTCTACAAATACTTTCATGGCTTCTGCTCCAATGAACTTAGCTCACTGGTGAATTAACTCAAGCTACTAGACTAGCAACTAGGTACCACCCTTTTACAGTGAAACCAATAAAATTTAACCACAATTTTTACCTTAGCAGCTTCTTTTCTTGCACTTCTCACCTCTGGAATTTCCTTCTGTATACTTGTTTCCTGACAGCTACAATCTCCAAGAATTTAAATGTAAGGTCAATAGTCATCTCCTATCTCAGTGACTCGCATCCTTTCTCTCAAGCTCTTTTCTCCTTCCACTCCTCCCCCATCTCACCAGTATTCTCATCTTTCTATTACCCTCTTCCTGACACCCCCTATAACCTGCCCCTCTTTTTTATCACTTCCCCCTTTGTAACCTCCTGCACACCAGTGGCAGTAAAACTACCTTGCTTGGGGTGAAATGATTTTAAAAAAGTTATATTAAGAGGCAGTTTATATGTATAGGAGAGGAAGATAATGATTAACTGTAGACTTGAACAGTTTAAGATTGTAGTAATCAGGGGAGCATCCTCTTGAGAGTCAGTTCCACAAAGTAGCAGTTCATGTGAAGAAGCTATGTGAGTGAACCATACATCTCTCCAATAAAATATGAAGGGAATGAGTGTGGATCATTATAATGTACAAGTCATTGAGGGTCTTTGCTGTGAAGGTTTGAACTAGTGAAACTAAGGAATATAGTTTGTCTGTATTTGTTTCTGTAAGCAACAAAGCAGCAAGTGGCATACTATATTTGATCACCCACAAGGATGTAGAGATATTTTCAAAGGAAAGACTGGGAATATCCTGTGTATATGGCATCAGTTTCCACTTTTAAGACTGATCTGATTCTTGTGAAGGTACGAGATAGCAGGAAGAATCAGGTATTTACTGGAGTGGTACAGGGAACCAACTATTTTTCCACCATCTTTAGTGATAGGTCATATATATGATTTCAATTTGAGGTTTGGATTAAGCAAGAAAATAGACACACAAGATCTGGATTATGCAAGAAAATACACACTCAAGGCACATCATGATCGGTGAACTTTCAGGGCCTGCTTGCTTATGATGGTATGTCACTAGTCTGGTTTTTATGGCATTAAATTCAGTCTCTAACTTAATTCTTCTCCATAGAGTTCTGTAAATCAAATTTAAAATTTGTGGATAAAAATATTTTCATTTTTATCTGACATGAATTAAGTTAGAAGAATACAAAAATTGACATTTTACAGAAGCAGGTAAAATTTTGTGAATGGATCAAATTAACTTTGGCAAATTTTTGAAAATTACATTTTTCAGTAAAATATTAAAATATAAATGATTTGACATTTTCAGAAATTATCACAGATTCTTTCAGCAAGACCAATTCCAAGAAATATTTTTAAATACTTTGAGAAATATAAAACTATTTTTATTTGTAATATTTAGTCTCAGTAGGATTGGGGTATATTTTACAGCATGTTAACAATGGAGGCACAGTGAAGTAATAATTAGCAGCTTGGATTGAGGAATCAGAGCTGATTTAAAATTCCACTTGTGTTTGGTGCATTTGCTTACATATTAACTTTAAGAAAGTTATGCATCCATTCATTCACCACAGTTACAAGTAAATAGAAAGTCAAAGTGGGTCCTTTAGACTTGGTTGGCAGCCAGTGTAGGAGAAGGAAAACTCTGAATTCAAGCTAGTCTGGAGAGGGTTGTGCTTCATCAGGCTATTTTGCACAAGACACACCATTTGTACTGTGGCTGCATTACATGTAGTGCTCCTATGACCCTAATGGATTATTGGACTTGTGATTGTGAGTGTCAGTCAGTTAAGTGCCATATGTGATACACACTTGGGCAATGTGCATTGTGATGCAGTGGATATTAACTTGGAATGGGAAATTGGGGAGCCAGTTCGAATTTCTGTTGAATTCCTTGCATTCACTTATGTACAAATACCCTTGAGAAAGGTATTAATCTGTCACTTTCCTCTAGTTATAGGTTAAATAATAAAACAGATTGGGTTCTATAGCCTTGGCTGGCTACCAGTCTACCACAGAAAGCAATGGCAACCTACTGTGGGATAATCTTCTACCCAGTCAGTCATGTCTCAAAAGAGACATGGTCACCCAAAGTGTGTATTATGTATGGCACTCAACTGATTGTGATTGTGATTGTGAGCAATATAGTACCAGGTAAACTTTATTGAACATATATATATATATAGGTGTGTGTGTGTGTGTGTGTGTGTGTGTGTGTGTGTGTGTGTATGGGTTTTTTTCATGTGTATATATGAATATATTTCTGATTAATATGAATATATTAATATCATACAGCATACACACTCCCCCCCCCCCACACACATATACAGGAAAAAATGACACCCGTAAAAATTTAAAAAAATACTAATTGATATAAGAGATATAAATAGAGAGTGCAATGGATATTATCCAGAGCAATATGAAATATTGAGAGGAAAACACATAATTAAACCATTTTTAGTTCAAAATTTATTTTGGCAATTGTGAAAATTACAACCTGTTTTGTGAAACTGGGGAAAAAAACAACTGTTATATCTTACTCAGAACATTAAAAAAAAATTAACGGATGGGAAATAGGTGAACATGAGTTAAAGATCAAATGCAGATCAGATATGGATCATAATCTGATAAAATGATAAAATAAAGAACAAATAGGAAATATTTCACTTTTATTAAAGCTTCATCACAGATTGAGAGAAAAATGGACAAACAGACAGCAACTTTAGTAAATTTGATTTTGTTTGCACCGATTCTCATTGGTCAGATACATGTCATGTATATCAAAACCATAGGCAATTCTAAGTCAGTGAGGATTCTTGTATTTTCTAGTAGGCATCAGATGGTAATGTGTGTTTGTGATTGTGCATGCATATACATCTGGTAGGAGTTGTGATGTTTTCACCTTCGTGTAGTCAGGTCAACACAATGAGGTGTTACAAAGATTCTAATTTATGGCTGTTCTTTTTAAGCATGTATTATTTGTATTAGATAAATAAAAGTTAGATTCTTTAAGAATGGATTCATAGAAAGATGGCAGTGTAATGTAATGTTTTAGGTATGTGTTTATTATTAACTATTTAATGTGTTTTATACCTAAAAAACTATGTTTTTAATTAGGGTGGAATTAGTGAAATCAAAGTTATGTTCAGCGTCATTACTATGCAAAACAACAGAGATCATTTGTCCAGACACAAATGTCTCAAGTGTTCATAAATGCAGGCTTTTAGATCACATGATGTCTCCCCCACATAAACATTTTTCATTGTAAACAATTCATTTGATAAACCCCAGCATTTGAATTGGTGTTGGGCTATTTTTCTTCCTAACTCTTTATTGTCGTGGAGGTGGTGATAATGATCCTAGTATTTGTACTGACTAACTTGTTTTTGTGTTTAGTTAAAATGATGCTAGACACATGTATCTATTCTGAAAGTATCTAACGTATCTAATACAAAGAATACATGCTTAAAATGATCAGCCAAAGACCGAGACACCTTGCTGTGCTGACCAAAGGCACAAAAGTTAAGACATCAGATCTCCTACTAGATATACACATATACACAATAATGAACACACATCACCATCCAAAGAACACTTTCAGACATATATAATTGTCCTCCATTGTCCATATGAATAATCTGGGGATTTATATCAGCGAACATCTCCCTCTCGCTACAGTGAATTCTATTGAATCTTCTAACCATTCATACATGTGCTTCTGGGTTTCACTTCTAAAATCCGTTTGCTACTTTTTCTCTAATGCTGCCCCTTCTCTCCTGACTATTCCTTGCTAGACAGCATCTTTCATAATATAGAAAGCCCATTTCTTCCCACCTGTTCACAAATATATTTGTGTTTGGTGACTTTAATGTTCACCATGCTAAGTGGCTGGAAAACTCTACTGGCATCAATATCATGAACTTTACAATCACTTAGTCTTTCACAAAAATTATGTATTTCCCCATGCACGTACCCAGTATCCTTATAGAACATGCTTCTCTACTAGATCTCTGCTTCACTTCTATCCCTAATTACTGCCAAATCATGCAGCTTTGTCCGTTTGGAAACTCAGATCATGCTGTGGTTTCTGTTAATATCTTATTCCACTCCCACTCTCCCTATCAGTTGAATTTCTTACTGCTTTCAAACAGCTGACTGAAATTCATTCCATTATTCTCTATGTTACGCCCCTTGGAAAAAGTAGTTAGTGTCCCTTTTGAGAAATGTGATTCTGAGATCTGCTCAATGCTTTCATGCTAGCCAGAAAGTTCTGTCTTAAACCTCATTCATTCCCCTGGTTTTCTCCTGCTTGCTCAGTCACTATTGCCCACAGGCATCACTTTTTCCGTATTTATCAGAGCCACATAGGAAACTGTTTTGCTTCTTATCATAATGAGTGCAAGAAGATCCTAAATGATGCTAAGCTGCTGTTTGTTGCAAGTTTGGTGACAAAGACTACTGGTGACTCTGCAAAAGTGTGCTGAACAATATCAAACCATCAACCTCTCCTTTAATCAATAAATTTGCAGTCCTCACAGCCTCAGCAAACAAGATTGAGTGCATTACTTGAAGATTCTCCACATTTGACTTGTCTGGAGTTTCCAAAGCTGACTTTTCATCTAGAACTGAGGCTCAGCTGAGGGATATATACATAACCTTCTCCCAGGTCTACCGCTGATATCCTAATGACTATTAGTGAACTCATATACCAGGCTTTCAATAAGAACCTCAAAGCTAGAGCTGTTGCTCTGAATATCTCCAAAGCATTTGACAGAATCTGGCACACTGGCCTTTTGCACAAGCTACAGGGCTATTGCATAACTGGACACTTGTTTGATTAGATTCAATTGTTCTTATTGAAGTGCATAATAAAAGATGTGTTGAATGGACATGCCTCCAGATCCTATAATACAAACACAAGTGTTCTCCATGGCTCTATTCTAGGTCCTACGCTTTGTCTGATCTTTGCCAATTATCTATCTGATGTGATCAGATCCCAAGTAGGCATTTATGCTGATAACATCACCATTTACTCCCACCTTAGTAAGAAATCTGCCAAATCTGACAAATGTTGCTAATCTTGATATGGATCTCCAATCTGTGGTGGACTGGATAAGAAATGGTTTGTAAATTTTAATGTTTCCAAAACAAAGTTGCTATCCTTTAACCACCATAGGCAATCTCTCCTACTCCATATCAGCATGGATCAAGCTAGTGTCCTGCACCTCCCCAGCCTCACTCTTACAGCTGACCTCAAGTGTGACGACTACATTGAATCAATAGCTAAATCTAATGCAACGAAGGCTGGGTCACTATGTTGGGCCAGAAAGTTTTTCATCTTGCACATAAACAAATCAATCCTCTGCCCATGCATTGAATACTGTTGTCATATCTGGTAGAGCGCCCCTCCTATTTATCTCAGGGTTCTCAATAAAATCCAGAGGAGAATCTGCAATTTAATTAAAACCGACCTGGCAGCTCGACTCCAGTCACTTTCTCACTGACAAGATATGGCTCCCCTCTGTCTCTTTTACAAATATTTCCATGTCTTCTGCCCAGAAGAACTTAGCTCCTTGGTGCCCCCTGCACACAAACTTACTCAAGCAACTAGACTGGCAGCAAGGTCCCATCCTTTTACTGTCAAAATAGTTAAATGTAACCGTCCCTTCTACTATAACAGTTTCTTTTCTCACACCTCCCTGTTGTGGAACTCCTTTCTGTATACTTGCTTCCCTGAGAGCTACAAACTCCAGAAGTTTAAAAGTGACGTCAACTGCCATCTCTTATCTCCTTGACTGCCATCCTTTCTTATTCTTTCCCTGACACCTCTGTATGTTGTTCTTGCTTTTCACTCTACTCTCATGTAACTCTCTTCACTCCTGTATTTCCATCCTTCTCTTATCCATTCTCTGACACCTCCTGTAACCTGTTCGTCTTTCTATTCGCTCCTTGCTTATGTAATCTTTTGCTCTCTTATGTAGCTCCTTGTGCACCAGTGGCAGTACAGACTTGCTTGGGGTGAAACGATTTTAAAAAATACTCATGACACGTATCTGACCAATTAGAACCAATGCAAACAAAATTAAATTTACCAGAGTTTCTGTCTCTTTGTCCATTTTTTCCCTAATCTGGGACAAAGCTTTAATGAAAATGAAACATGTTAGATTGATATACATTTCCTATTTATTCTTTATTTTATCATCTTTTCCAAAGATAAACTGATTTACTAAAGTGACAATGTCTAGAAATTGCACAGATTATGAAATCACCAAATAGTAAATTTTCATCCAGATTCTTTCAGCTTTTTTGCCAGATTTTCTGTTCTCACAATGTGTGATACATAAAAAAATGAAATAAGAACAAAAACTTGACTTGGGTTCTCAACTTCAGTCACTTTCTTATCAATGTGATGTGGTTTTCCTCTGTCTTTTCTACAAATATTTTCATGGCAACTGCTCTGACAAGCTATTTTTCTTGGTTCTCTGATGGTATGAACGTAATTGTACCACTAAATAGGCATCTAGGTCCTACATTTTGACAGTTGAAATAGCTAATTGCAACTGCTACTTCTATTCCAACAGTTTTTTCTTTCCCACTTCCTGCCTGTGGAACCCTCTTCCATTACCTACATCCCTGATAAATACCATCTTCAAAAAGGTAAAAGCATTGTCTATTGCCATCTTCTATCTATATGAATCTCCTTATCTTTTTTTTTTCCCTTCTTACAAAAGATCATTCTTTTATCTTAATATCATTCCCTATAATACCCTCTCCCTCTGTGCTAGCAGCATTCTTCCCTTGATTGCAGTTATATATATATATATATATATATGTGTGTGTGTATTGGGTAACTAATTATTGTATTATATTAGACAATCAGATGTGGATGTTAATGGTGTGCATTAGAGGCTGAACCATCTTATCAACACCCATAACTTTTTACCTTGTTATTAGCAGCAGCTGAGTGGTTGTCTGTCAAAGTGTCATCTGATATGAAATTGCATAAAAAGCAGATACATTTTTCTTAAATTACACTATAATGACAAAAATTGTACCCATTGACATACATTGAAGATGGTGGAAATCAATGGAGACAAAAGTGCCAGTACACATGGTGGGTAAATTCTCTCAGCAGTGATAATCACATGGCTGTCAAGCTATAGAATGAATAGTTCTATTTTATTGCTTGTGAAAGGATCTAGTTAATGATGACAATGTATTTTGTCAAGGAAAATAATTTGGTCTATCCAACAGTGTTATTCCAGTCCCTGTATGTATTGTAGTTCACATGGAAATGAATAGGTTACATCACTTTTGTGTGTGTATATATAGATGTGTAAATATATATATATATATATATATATATATATATATATATATATATATATCATGTGACTAAATTTTGATCACACAGGATAAGTTCAATTTAACAAAATAAAGAAGTTGAAATTATGATATATGTTCTAAATTAATGCAAGTGAAACAGTTATAAAAAACAAAGAAGCAAATTTAGACATCTTTAGAAGTATGGAATGCACAAAATTAATCAGCTGAAAGGGCAAAATTATTTTTTATCTTTCTTATATGCATACACAGTCACACACATATTTATATATATGTTTGATGGTTACAGAATGCAAATGGCTTTTATCATCAAGAAACAAAAAATGTATCACAAAGAGCAAGGAGTAAACATTCGAGAAAATTACTATATATTTTAGAAGCAAATTAATTTCCCTAAGATTGGTAAATTTTCCCAGAATATTACAAAATAATATATTAATGATGAAAATATATATATATATATATATGTAAGCAGGCTGTGTACATATAGAAGAATCCAAAGGAGTATCCTGTATATACAGTGGTAGGATAACTCTCTAAGAGAACTCTAAATATATATGTATATAAATACATATAGAGCAAATATAAGTAAAAAATAGGCAGGCACATTATTTCATGATAAATCAGAAGTATAGATTTATTTCAGGCAAATCATCATCAGCTTCCATTTTTATTGTACAGAAGATTTTACATGAATGAAATTCACAAACAAAGACCCCGAAAAAAATGGAATAAAAATAAAAATTGCTCCCTTAAAAGAACAAAATAAGAAAAATACATCATTGCATCAGTTTCGCTAATACACACACCCATTCATTAACAGAAGGCACTATTATACAATAATATTGCATGAATGTATATTTTTTCATTATTTCACACTAAGCAAGACAATAATACTACTAGGTTTTAGGGTGTTATGGGGAGTGAAAGAGAATGAGAAAATGTGAGTGTGAAGTGAAGAATAGGACAATAAATCAGCAGGTTTCAAGAAGACAGAAGATGACAACTGACATTGCATATCAATTTTTAAAGATTGTAGGTGAAGGAAAGCAAGAAATGAGAAGGGAGTTCCTCAGATGAGAAGGGTGAGAAAAGAAATTATTAGAATAGAACAAATAGTTACAGCAACCTATTTCAACATTGAAATGGTGAGCCCAAGTTACCAATCTAGTAGTATATCTGACTTCATGCAGTCAAAACAGAAATGATGAAAGCCCATAAAAACAATCATATGAACAATCACCATGAAAATATTTGTAGAAGAGACAGAGGGAAGCCACATCATGCTGGTGAGAATCTAAAATTTACAGATATGTGTGTGTGTTTGTGTGCTATGTACAAGTCTCTCTCTCTCTCTCTCTCTATATATATATATATATATATATATATATTTGAAAATATGTTTCATGGTACAAAACTTAATTACTGCTATAAACAGACAAAAATATTTTTGTTACCATCCATAATGATGGTTTATTTTTAAAAGTTTAAATTGAAAAATGGGCTGGCCAACTGGTTTTACACCTTGCTAAATCAATGTGAGTAAAGAAATTAGCATTAAAAAAAATGAGAAGATATAGAGAGAATAAAGAACAAACTAAATGGATACAAGTTGGAGGCCAAATATCTCCTCTCTCAGTTTACACAGAGAAGGCTTTAGAGATTGAATGTAGATGACCTCCAAAACATTTAGGTAGTAACTTGAGGATGGAAAATATGCCCACACACACACACACTATATATATATATATATATATATATATATATATATATGCACACACACAAACAAATCATTAATTAACTTCTCTTACTGAACTACTTTCTCAATCATTCTTACAAATACATTGTGTGTGTGTGTGTGTGTGTGTGTGTGTGTGTGATAATATACATAAATTGTTTTATGTCAATGAGAAAGTTTTTTTAATCATTTTACCCCAAGCAAGGCAGGACAGCCACTAGTGTTGCATTGAGAGAAAAGACTGGGTACAGTGGGTAGTGAAGAAAGGATAAAAGATGAACAGGATTAAAAAAACAGAAGATGTTAATTGGTGTTGCATTTAAAATTTTGAGGATTGTAGTTATCACAGAAGCAAGTAAATGGCAGGGAGTTCCACAGGCAAGAAGTGAGAGAATAGAAACTTTTGGAGTAGAAGTAGTACATATATATATGTGAGAATGATAGAAAAAGTTTTAAGTAAGTGATACTTCTATACCACTATGACATACATAAAACAATATATATATATATAGATATGTGTTACAGCAAAGCAGAGTGTAAGGAGAAACAAAAAGGAAGTGCATATACATATATGGAAATTCTTCTGTGTTTCTGGAGAAGCCATGTTTAGGACACCAGATGCAAACATTCATCTACTCTATTCCAGCCAAGTTCATATTCCACAAAAGCAAAATGGGGAATCTTGGGTTTTCCCAACTTAAGGACTGTGAGCCTGTGTTTCTTTCTATATCTATATATTCCAAAGAAAAATAGCACCATGTGTTTGTAAGCTGCTGGTAGAGGCAGATTTAGCCTCTGCCTGGGCCCCTTGCCTCAGGCTAAGAAAACAACTGCTCATTTTGGCTTCTGTAAACAAAGCTGAAGGACTGGCCACTCTCATCATTGTATGAAGTGATGTCACTAAGTGGCTGTCACCTGACCCATGTGACTTATCTTCATCAAAGAGAGATAATTGCCTTTTATATCCCTACAGAATAATACTGGGAAATATCAGTTCGCCATAATTTTAAATATAATTAGAAGCACTCATTTAATTTGAAACATGGGAGCATGTTAGATATAAAATATATTTTCTTCTGAGTAATGAGTTGAGTTTACAATACACAAGTAAAAAGGCTACATATGGCTGATATGTTTCTGGCTTTCAACAGAGAATACAGGAAGATTATATAACTGCCATCTTAGTAAAATAAAAGCCATATTCTTATTAAAAAAGAATTCATTTGATAAAGAAAGAATTTTACTTCTGACAATAGAGTATCTTCTTATAACATTTGATAATAAAGTAGCTAAATAAATCAACATTCAACATTGTTCAACTTTTCAATAGTGTTACAAGGCCCAAGAGTCAGTCGAGGTAGAGGGTTAAAAAGTAAGAGCTAAGAGGCCCAGTTTGATATATGGACTAGGAAATGGTTAACCCTAGACTAAAACTGGTTAAGACTGTAGTGATTAGGTAAGAATTTTCTTAGTTATCAGCTTCACAAAAAAGCAGTTTGTGGGTGGAAACGGTTTGGGTGGAACTTACATTTCCTCAATAGAATACAAAAAGAAGGAGGTTAATTTGCTACAATGTGTGTGGCTTAGCAGGTTTTTGCCGTAAAGGTTATAACAGATGGAATTAAGTAATGTAGTTTGTCTGAAGTCTTTGCCTTGGAAATAACAATAAAGTAACATGAAGCTGGCCTTGTTTCATCTATGGGAAAGGGATTGTAGGGTGAAAAATAATTCATCACCCACAAGAACGTGGAGATACTTTCCAGTAATTCAGCCCTTCACATATCATGCAACTTCTATAGACCATTTTCTCTGTATTTCAGTTGTAAGGATGAAGTTCCACTGAGACTTTTTGCCAAGAACCACCACTTTGTGGAACAGACTCCTACATTGGTGCTTTCCTGAATACCATAATCATGAGCTCTTCAAATTGTTTTTATGAGTTATTATACTCATAATCTTCACTTCTTACCATACACCTCATTCATCATAACTATTTAACAGTAGTCTCTGCCTTGAGTGGTTTTTGAGCCTTGTACTGGGTATATTTTTAGTATAAAAATACTACAACTAACAGTTAAACATCAGATGAGTTTGAAAATTTGTGGACATTGTTTCTGTCATATTAACTGCTTCCCTACAAGGTAACTTTTGGCCATTATTTTTCATAAAATACTTCTTTAGGAAAGCAAGTTTCTCATGTGCAGTAGCTGGCATTGAACCTTTCAGTATTGATGGAGTTTCCTTCTTAACCTGCTTTTGAAGTGGTGTGGAATATCAGTATCTTCATGATGTCATTATTTTATCTTTAAGTTACATGTGCTATTACAGTTGTTGCTACTGTTGGTAGTCTTCAAGTGTTGTGGTTTCTGTTATTTTCTCCAGTTTTTGCAAAAAAAATTGCTAAATAAAAAGCTACATTATTTAATATGGCTTGACTCACTTTTACAGAGAATAAACTCTGATATGATCAGGTAAAAGTTTGCCTAAAGGAAAATATTATCTATTTCCAAATTAGAACAATGAGAAAGTGGAGATTCCAAAATTATCCATATTCAACACATCATTATCTGGCACTTGTATATGCAGTTTTAAGTTCTTTTAGTCACCAGTTATTATATAAGTAGGGGTTGTAATGAAATGTTCTCAGAAAAAACGTCCAATGAATATATTTGTATTTTATTGATACTCCAACAAAAATAGAGGATGCCATGAATAAATTGTAATTTAAATTTTTGTAAAAATGTCAATAACACTGACATCTCATTTTAACAGATATTATTTACCAAAATTAGGTAAAAATACCTTGAAATATTAAAGATTAAATCTATTCAATAAAATCACCAGTGTCTTCAACCACAGCCTCCAGACAGCTTTGAAATCTCTTGCAATTCTTCTGGATGGTTGTCTTTTTAAGTTAGTGAACATTGCCATAATCCTTGCCTTCAGTTCATCTTTGGTTTTACAAGGAGTATTGTTGGTCTCATGCTCAACTGCACCCAACACATAATAATCCAGGGGGTTGCAGTTTGGGAAATTATGACAACAGATTTAAGGGGTGATGTGGTCACAAATATTGTCTGACAGCCATGAATGGGTTCTCCTGCTTGTTCTGCATGGTGCAGAGTTTAGTTGCCAGATATAGGGTATCCAAGCAGCCACTCTCTTGACCCAGGGGATGACTACTTTCTGAAAGCACTTGATATAGGCTTCCATGTTGAGTCTGTCATCAGCAAATTTGAGAGTACTTTTTTATCAGAATGATCAGAATGAGTTTTCAGAGCTGCTGTACCTTCCTAATCACCATTAGACTCATTCAATTATTTTCTAATTCTTTATAATATCCTCAGAATGGCACCCAAACACTCTGAAATTTTTATATTGGAGCTTCTAGCACAAATACCAAGTAGTACAACATCCTGTTTCTAAATTTATGGCAGAGTAAAATGTGTCACTGTGCTCTTTTTCTCAGTGATGGTGACCAACTGATCCTTCTATACTGTGCAATCAATAAAATGAAAAAACAATGTACATGCAGAAAATTAAATATTTAAAATGGTGGCAATTTGTCCATCACACATTGTACATATAAACAAGCAAAAATGGAATGGCTAATGATAAAAGTGCAAAAACAAAAAAATGCAGAGAAAAAAATGTAGCAGGTATGCATAAAACAAAAAAATACCAGGATAGAAAAGAAATAAGAAAAGTACAAGAAAAGTGTTGTAGGTTCATAGAAAATTTCTTCCATGAAAAAAGAGGAGAAATTACAATACATAAAAGCTTGTAAAAATCCATAATACTAAAATGTGGGAGTAGATCAGCACTGACCTAGATGAAGTGACAAGACCAGAAAATGTTGTTATAGAGAAACTGACAGCCTTATAGGATTTGGGAACTGATAAAGTTACTCTTGCATGCCAAATATAAGTACATGCATGACTAAATTGTTTTCTTCAATTTTCCACAAACTCACAACATGGTGCATATTTCTTCTTTCCCCTGAATACTACAATCTTAACCTCTTCTGTTCTAGCTCCAACCTTTATCTATTTTTATAAACTCTACTTATTTTCTCTCCTTTATATTCCCTGGTCCTGCCAGTCCAAACCTTCATGGCATGGTCATGTCATGCCATTTACATTGTAGCAAACCACTAAAATTTCCTCCATATTTTATTGGAGAGAAATACGTTCTACTCAAAAAATTCTCTCTCACCTATTACTACTCGGTTGGAATTGACTTCCTAGGGAATATTTCTCTGATCACTATATTTTTAACCTGTTCAAGGCAAGGATTAACCATTATCTTCTCCTATCTGTGCAAATTGCATCCTAACGTAACCCTCTATCTCAAGTAGTCTCATGCTTTGTACAGAGTGAACATTACTGTAAAAAAAAACGTCCATACAAAAAATTTCCAAAATTTTGAATGTGAACAATTATCTTTAGAAGTTAGAATTTTCTCCTTGGCATAAGGCTTCTAGATGGAATTTGTACTTGGTACAAAAGAGCAATGGTTATTTTAGGATTGTACTTGTGTTTACCAAATACATAAATGACTGAGCATAAACTTAAAGAAAACTGAATGTATGGTCATCAGCAAAATGAAGAGCCAATATGCCAACTACAAGTCAGAGAAACTAAAATAAAACAGGTAAAATATTTTAAATATCTGGGAAGTGCTCTAACAGTGGATGGAAAGTGCAACAAGGACTCATTTCAGAAACTAATCAGAGTACTGAGAGACAGGAAACAAAGAAAAAGAGTGGCGGATTGCTATGGGATATCTGACCCTCTGTATGGAAGTGAATATTGGGCGATCTCATCAAAGATGAAGGAGAGGCTCAAGGCAGCCAGAAATGTGATTTTACAGAAGGATGATGAGGATACCATGAACTGAGCATGTGAGCAATGATGAGGTGATGGAGAGAAGACTCATATTTAAAATCAGGAAGAGACAGATGAGGTTCCGGTGACTCATAATGAGGAAGGAGGGTCTGAAGAATTTAATACTCACAGAATGGTAAGAAGGAAATAAAGACAGGAAAAAGCAGCATGAGACATACTTGATAGGCCTGAGCAAATAAATGGCGGAGCAAGTTTGGGAGAGATACAAAGAGAAGAAAAATTGAGAGCCACAAGAGACAGAGCCAAGTGGAAGTCTATGATCACCTACATCCTGAAGGAACACAGCACATGATAAAGGTACAGCAGAAATACTTCTCACATGTACTTTTCAGAAATACACCCCACATCATGGTAAGAAATTAGCTGGATTAAAATAACCATGACTACTAATGTCTGACTATTATGTGAAAAGTATTTCTGCAGCACCCTATATAAGTGCTGTACAGTTCAATTATTTCCTTCCATTTTGGTAAAGAATTCTATTTTCAAATAATTGTCTCTGTGGAAAGTTTATTTTGTTTCAACTTTATTAAATTTATGTGGGAGAATGTGAGATAAAAATTTCTAAATATCAGAACAATATTAGGCAACTGAAGTGCAAATATTTTGTCATGCATTTCATCCTCTAGGACTTCATCAGACCAAAGTAATATGATTATTGATGGAATTATATATTTGTAGGGGAGGAGAGGAGATATAGCTGAAAAATCTTTAAAACCTAAATTAAAATTTTGTATTCTCACATGTTCAGAATTTCTACTTGATCCCAAATTAAAACTGATGCTGACATTGATAGTTTCTCCTTTTGATTTCAGGATGTAGGTGATTATGGCTCTCCACAAATTCCTGTCCTTTGTAGTGCTTAATAACTTTTGTCTTTTCATTTTCTTCTAAATCCTTTTCTGCCAGCTATTTACACAAAGAACATAGGTTGTGCATGGTTTTCCTCTGTCTCTTTTGCCTTCAATCTGAACTGTAAGTAACAAATTTACAAAGCCCCCTTTATTCATTATGTGCCCTAGAAATTTCAGCTATCAAGTTCTGTTCATGCTATTCTCAGCATCCTTCTGTATAACCATACTTCAGTTATCTGAAGTTTATTCTTCGTTTGTGAAGAAATTGACTAGCATTCACTGCCATATAAGTTTATTGATATTGTTCAGTATTCTTATCTCTGTTTTATATGATGTTTTCTTGTTTCTTAATAATTTGCTCAGTTTTTGGAAGACATCTTTTGCACCTTCAGATTTCAGTTTGGCACTTTACCTCCTGTGTTAAAATTTCTTTGTATCTATAAATAATTCCGTCAATAAAAACATCACTTTAAAATGATGATGTTATTCTAGAGAACAATGTATTACACAAATTATTGCTACTTTGTCATTCAATCGCATAAACTTTTATAAAAATTACCAGAGAAATGCTTATCTGAACCAGTATGCATATTCTTATAAGTTGAAAAATTTGCACAAAATTATGAGTGATGAGAGAAAATAAAGAAGATATATATATATATATATTAAATTACAAAATTGTTATGGTGCTCTATCTGTAGGAATTAACTCTTCCTCCGTCAATAAATAATAACCTACGTGACTTCCAAGGAGGCAGTCAGAAGGCAGTCAGAAGACAGTCTAGACACAGTCATAAGACAATCGTGATGCAGTGTAACTATACAGTTCAGATGTAAACTTTCTATTTGCTGATTACTAACACTCTTACTTGTATATATGTTTTGTTATTCTAATACACTGTTTGAACCTATCTTCTTGTTTCCAGGTCTTTCTTCCTAGCCCTAAAAGACCACAACAACTTGGCAATGAAGATTTACCCAACAAAATTGTCCAACACTACTTATGTAACCCTATTTTCAGATGGCTGGTATTAATTTTAAGTGATTTTCAAGATGAGAAGAGATTTCTCTAAAATTGAAGAATACGATTATTTTTTGGTTGGGAAAAGTAGCCGAGGTGATAAAAAGTGGAAAATACAGATTCTAAGATACAATGAGTGCAATATTATTTTTAAGCTTGTTACCTATGTGTAGTCAAAATATTGTCAAATAGGTTTTGACAATATTTGACCCTAGGTTAAAATACGGCCTTGAGGATTTCCTGTGTACTGATTACCAGAACAGCTGATAAGAACAAGCAGACAATAACAGGAAGTAAATTTTCTCCCCTTTTAATGGAAGTTGAAATGGTTAAATGGTATTACTTACATTTCGAGATGCTAAGACGTATATAGGGAGGGTGAAATAGGAATGCATTTCCTAACTTCAACACACCAATTTTTCATCTTTTTAATAAAATTGAAGTGAAAACCGAAATACAGTGAGTCCGTACCTGCAATGCATTAAAGCAGACAAGCTGAAATAGCCTACCACAAGAAAGATATTGCAAGAGAGGGTCAGTCCAAATTTAAACAGTTGCAAGTTGAATAAACCATCATCTGGTGAGGATATAGACCACGAAGATTATCATGCTACTGAAATACTAGCCAATTGATATTTCATTTTTCATCACTTAATTTTGATTTGCTTGTAATCTTGTATATATTTGATATATATAAATCTACACCGTCTTGTTGCAGTCTTAAATCTGGTTTTCATTATATACCAATGCTTCACGTGTCTGGGCTAACTTCGTTAAGTGACAACAAGCAATCCTGCTTTGGCTAATCTGAGATCAACAACACAACGTAGGTAGAATTGACTAAAGGTCAGGGAGGTTGGCAAGACTCAGCTTAGAGTAGTGTTTTTGTTGGGGTCATTTTGACCAGGATTAGATCCTAAAATCAACTCAACGAGATCAAGCAACAAAGTTGACAAGAACAAGCAATGAAGTTGACAAGAACAAGTGGCAACAACACAACAAGAACAAGGGATGATGAAGTTGAAGAGAATGAGTAGCAACAAGTCGATGAGTTTGAGCAGCAACAAGGCAAAGAGAACAAGTGATAATGAAGTTGATGAGAACAAATGACAGCAAGTCAACAGGAACAAGGGCCAACAAATTTGACGAGAACAAGCAGCCACAAATCAATGAAAACAAGCAACAGCAAGTTCACAAGAACAAACAAGTTGGCAGTATCAGGTAAGACGCTATTCCCTTTGATTCCTGATTCTGTGGTTGCATTTGCCAGAATGAATTATTGCTTTTTTATTGAATTTTCAGAGTTTTCTAGATAGCCAATAGTTAGCATGGCAGACTATGAGTGTGTGGAATTGTATAGGTGTTGACCTGAGAGGGATATTGGGGGACCCCCAGGTACCCACATTTGGATGGAGCTCCAAGGAATTAAGGGATTGGCTGTTGTCAGTCCACAAGTTCCAGGTTGTGTTTGGACTTTCAGACTGTGCGACAATATACATGGCATGGAATGCGGCAATGGGGGAGGCCTTAGAGTTTATAGGGCAGCTCCTGCAGAGGTATCTGCAGATACCCTGGGAAGAGGTAGAAGATAGGATCACAAAGGAGTTTGCCAATGAAGGTATGGCAAGAGAAGCCATGAGGACACTCCTCAAACTAATTTAGTTGAAGAATGAAACCCCCAGAGAGTCAGGTGCTAAAGCAGAGATACTGGCCAGAATAGCATTCCCCAATGAAGTGCAATAATGTAAGCCCAGTTTGCTGATTTGTATGTAGAAGTGCTCAGAGAGGAGGGTGTTCACCGCAGTGTATTAAAGAAGGTCCCCTGAATTTATCACCTGTGACAGCTCTAGCAAAAGATAGCACTGGAGTCTGGTGGAAGTTTGAGTTGTAAGAGTGGATTTCGATGATCTTCGGTAGAGAGTGAAAGGTATAAGGAAGAAGATTTTGGAAAAAGGTATAAATTTTATGAACCCATGCAGAGTAGATATGCCTTGGTTTGCTGGACCTGTGGCTGTGATGGTCACAGGGCAATGAATTTTCTGACAAAGCGTGGAAGGTCCCCTGACTTCAATGATATTGGCACCTATGAAAAGTGGCATAGAGCTGTGATGTTGGCTTGACAGGGGTGCCACACCATCTCAAACCAAAAAAGAACCTGAAGAATGGGAAGAAGTAAGAAGAGATCCATCCAGTATTAAGAGGAAGGGTGGACTAGAGAGGGGTGCTAGGCATATGGCCGTAAGGGTCATTTTGCAGCAAATTGCCCAATAAGGTGCTGGTATTGTCAAAGACCAGGTCACCTGAAGAGAAGCTATCCTTAGCAAAGGAGGACGAATGAAATGAGTAGGGTTTGCTTTTGGTCACCTAGATAGAAGGGCCCAAAGTGGGATCCCTGTGTGGATGAATCTGGAGATGTGCTACTGCCGGTGCCCATGGCCGGTTGGCTAGAGAACCAAGGTACTAGGAGGCAAAAGAAGACAGCTACAGTGTTTCATATGTTGGTAGAAAGTGAAGAGCTTTATTGTGAGATATTAGTGAGAGGATCAGTAGTAAGAACTGTAACAGATACAGGGTCACAGGTCTTGATGATGAATCCAAAAGATTATGAGCACTTGAGATAGAAGGATAATTTGAATGAGACAGACATTGAAATTACTGAAGTGGCAGAGATCATGATGTAGATAAAAGGGATGGTGAATCTTCTGGTGGAAGTAGAGGGGACAAACAGCATCCAAAGGCTTTATGTAGCATCAGGTTTGTGCGAAGAGGTGATTTTGGGACAAGATTGGATTCATCATCATGAATCTGAAATGGAGTTTAACCCCACTGTCTTGATAGAAGAGTACCCTTGGTATCAACAAAAGGCAGGCCAGTACTAAGGAAAGAAGTTAGATTTCTAAAGGTGAATAAGGCAGGATAGGTTGGGTAGAAGCCCAATAATAAGATGATAAAGACAATCAAGGATTCTGTAGAAGATGCGTCAAATGTGTAGGAGAAGGAAGATGAAATACTTCTCTCTCCACTCTCGACTGTAGTCTAGGATCAAATGACCAGAAGGGCCCATGCCAATGATCTGAAATTAGCAGAAACAGCTGAATGGAAAATAGATAAGCCTAAGAAAAAGAGGACCAAAACAATGGAAGCAACCCTAGTGGAGCCAGAGGATATGGAAGCAGACAAAGACTCTTGATATGAAGAAAACATAGACATAAAAAATCCACAAGTGGGGACTTGATATAGCCAGCTGGAAGGAGTGTGTGCCACCAAAAAGCAGCCCCACTCTGCTCCAACATCCTGAAGAGGAAGGAAAACTAGCTACTAAAAGTAAAACTAACCTCAGTGAAAATGACCAGGGCAGTGATCAAAAGCTTCCCAAGACTGGAGGAGAATCAAGGGTGAGGGAAGAGGAAGATAAACTACCCTTCTCTCTGCTCCAAGACCTACTGAGAGAAGAGAATAGGTCAGAGGTTGAACCAGAAGTAACCTGTGGGGAAAGGTTAGATGGGACTGACAACAAAGAAGAGAATAAGTCAGAGGTTGAACCTGAATTACTTCTGAAACAGAGACTAAAAGGGGTAAAGAAGCCAAATTCTCTGTAAAAAGATCAGGTAATGAAAACCTTGGTAGATGGGTTTAATGTTGGTGCACAACAATACCAAACTCTTTGTTATCTACCTTTTAATTCCCAAAAGAGGCTGGTTGTTAGAGACTAGGAGGTGTGGCTAACAGGTCATGAGGAATTAACCTGTCAATTCCATTTTCGGGCAGTATACTAGCCAGATGCATGTCCAGCAGCATCATTGATAATCACATCTGACCTTCGGGGCAGGAGGGCTGAGCACCTGACTAGAATTCAACTAGCCTACTAGAAGACGGGAATAGAAACTAAGGAATTTATAAGTGTGAATGAATGGGACATAAATGTTTAAAGGAATAAAAATCTTGTTGCCTTGCAGGTATCGCTGGTGCAAGAAGGTTGATGCTACTAATGATGATGGTGATGGTGATGATAGTAGCTTGAAAACACAGCCAAAATATGATTTTCAAAAAATGAGCAAGGTAGTAATAACTAGATCAAAGTGTCTAGTCACATTCATGATCGATTTAAGCCCATTTGAGGTATTGCTAAGCAAATTGGAGAGTGAAAGGAACAAACTGGGCCCAGTCAGGTCAAAAGTGGTCTAGAATTACCCCATGGAAATGGGATACCTTAATTTGTACTCTTTAGAGTTGGACATAACTATGATTAAGGATTAATGCAAGGAGATGAGAAATTACCTGAAATGAATTGAATTATTACAAACCAGAAAGAGAGCAAAAGTTTCCATTGTAGGGAAAGCATTGGATGAGTTATTGTATTAAGTTAGCTGAAAGAAATAGATGATCAGGATTCAATGGATTTGACAGACATTTATTTGTAAAAGGAATCACCTTGCCTCACGTGTCAATACACCCAGTAATGGCTGTTCGCCTACTGCTGGTCACACGCAAGCCATGGATAATAACATGAACCCTTGCACGCTCGGTACAATCACAATACAGGGAGAAGGTCAAAGGAAGAGTACCCTTGCTAGAGCATAACAATCTCATGAGAATTTCCTTTTTTTTTAATAGTGTGTAAATTAAAATGAGGAAGTAAGAAAATAAGTAAAAAGAGTTTAGATCATGAAGCCAATTGCGTTTGTTCATTGATTATGCCTTGTTGGAGTATACTCCTTAAAAATAGGAGTGGTGTGCCTCTCTTAGTTAAGCAGTCTGCGAATTGTATTTTATCCCAACACCACCGGAATTCCTTTATCTGTCCATCATCCATTAGCTCCTTAATTCCACTGAATTCAATTCTAAGTCGTTTTTTTTAACCAGTTTGGATGATTTTACAGCCTCAAAGAGAGATTTGCAGTCTGTGACACATATTATGGATAGTTTATGTGGATTTGGCTTACCTGTTGTGAGTTTAGAGAACAGTGTGGAAATGAAAACTGCTGTGTCAATTGCTTCAGACATTGAGATAGTTTCCTTGTGTGTATAACTTATGATGTGGCCTGGTTTTATGTGGATTTTGTCATTTGGTGTTTTATTGTTATAGCTTGGAACCTGTGAGGTTTGTGGAGATTGATCATCATCAGAATTTTTGGATAATCCCAAATATTTGATAGGGTCTAGTTGCTTCTCAGCCCTGTGGTTGTTTAGTGTATCAGATAATGAACCGAGGTTTCCTTTTTCATTTGATGGGTGTGCTAAACGTAGTCTACACTTATGCACTCTCACTAGTCTCCCTCCATGTCAAACAAACACAACAGGCCCATCCTGGCCACTTACCATGCCAGGTCCTCCCCATTTTTTATTATCTGGTCTCTTATAATAGACCTTGTCACCAGGTGTACAGATGTCAGGTGTGGGTTGTAATTGTTTATGCAGGGCTCTTCTGATTTTTTCAGATGATTCGGCTTTAGTGAAGGCCTGTCTTGCTGTGTGTAATGCATTTATGTGGTTTCTCACCACTTCACTGGTTGTGGTATGCTCTGGGAGAGATGGAAAAAAAAACAAAAGTCCTAGCCAATGTGGCAAAGAATAGCTTATCAATATTGGAGCTGGAGCTAATGAAGAATAGAGTGAAAATAAATTGGCTAACCATTAATTTAAGGGAGCTAAGGCAAGAGATATCTAATAAAACTGAGTCAGTGATGAACAAAGTAATCAGATTAAAAAGGTTTATACAACAGTATTATCAGCTGATAGCTATCCTTAACAAAATATGACAAACTAGTCAGTCCCTAATAGTCTACTAGAGCACATGAGGGCTCAGACGGACATGTTGTCTTTGGGTCACTTATGTCTGAGTATAATGACCCATGTACATTTAAGAGAATTGTTAATCAAGATACAAACCAAATTACCTCACTATTTAAGGTTACTGGTGGACCTTTCTAAGGAATTATGGAAATACTATAGTGCCCTGGGTTGTATAACTTTGTTGGAGGATAACAAATTACTGGTTGTAGTGTCCATACAGTCACTGGACAGGGAATAATTGTAAATGAAAATAGAATGGTTCTTTTGTTAATATTGCACAATAACATTTGCATCAAATGAATTAATAAATATTTAATAATTACCTATATTGCAGTTTCATCAATGAAAGAATGAAAAAAATATTTAGGGTGATTCAGACGAGTTCATCTTTGCTTCCTTGACTTGTAAAATTTTGCAAAGTAATAATAACAAAACAACCATTCTATTTTCATTAGTATTATCCACTTAAAAATAGTATGAAATACATCATTTCTTTTAAAAACTGGGGTGGCCTAATAATTATAGCCAGTAGTATATATATATATATAATATAATGGATTCTCCCGTCACGTTCAACGTATGAGGGTCCAACCTTTCTCCAGCAAGACAACCACACAGAGATTTGTTTATAGTGGTGAAGGCATTGTGTAGTACCATCCACACTTTTTGGAACTGCTGATAACAAACAATTGGTGCAGATGACTGCCACAGATCGCACGAACAGCAGACCTCAATTATTTAACCCATAATTGGAGGGAATGAACGGATTAATACCTTTCCCAAGGGTACCAGTGCACAAGTGAATGCAGCGTGCTCGACTGAAATTGGAACTCGGCTCAACGATTTCCCCCTCCAAGCCGACATCCACCGCACCCCAACGCACATCCGTGAATGCTAACAGCACCTAGTATTCCCAAGTGGTCACCCACCTAAGTACTGACCAGGCTCAACGTTGCTTAACTTCGGTGATCGAGCGGGAACTGGTGTATCCAACGTGACATGACCGTTATATATATATATATATATATATATATATATAAAGTTCATCACTAGCAAGGCAATGCAGTAATAAAAATCTGAACATTTATGTTCATACACAAACACACGCATATATATATGCATAAAGTTATAGCTATTATTATTGTCATTATTATAACAATAAAAATAACTGTACATATATAAATGTTCTACAGCTGTATTGAGCACTTTATCAAAAGTGCATATTGAAATCATGGATATCTATTCTATAGTTCCATATGTACTTTTGATAAAGTGCTTGATACAGGTGTAAAGCATTTATAGATGCATAGTAATTATTGTTATAATAATAATAATAATCATAACTATAACTCTATGCATATATATGTGTATGTGTGTATGAATGTAAAAGATGCATAAAAGTTCACCTTTTTATTGCTGCATTGTCTCATAAGAAAAAATAAATACTGAAAGAAACTGCTTCATGAAGATATAAGTGTCATAGCTCAGATGGAAAACCCTTTTGTTACACTACAGAAGTTGACACTTAAGCTGTTCACAAATGTGTCATCGTGAAAAGTCCTTACATCAATATTTGAATATGCATACAAATCACAGGTGCTTAGCCAAATCAAGTCTGATGGCCTTTTTCTCTCTAACTTGACTACATATTGAAGATCAAGAGAACATTCCTTCTTAAAGCTACAAAAACGCTCAGATAACTTACTAACTTCATGAACTCCTCCTCCTTTTATACAAGTTCCTGCCATGACACCTTCAGTTGGATTAGTCCAGTGTGTTCATCTCACTGCCAAAGAAATAGTGCAGGTGTGTGCAAATTTTCCAGCTGACTGTTGATGGGCAGGTGGGTGACTTGTGAATATTGTGAATCAGTCATGTATGTTTATCCATTGGGAAACTGAGTTCCCATTCAGCATAGTTCTGACAGTGTTATGTGACTCCCTGCAAGTCTCAGAAGATTAGGTCAGTGCTGGCTGGTGATATGCAAATCTCAGAGGGCCTTATATATAGGGAAGTGTGAGCATGCATGTCACTGAAAATTCAAGAATATGCATATAAATATATATGTGTACACATATTAATACCTATCCACATAAAATTCATATATAAGTATATATATATATATATATATATATATGCTCTTCTTTCTTCTTAC